>JASDQU010738541.1:126855-139910 GCA_032191745.1 Picea mariana | reverse complement strand
TGAGAATCGAGATTCTCAAAGGCCGGACTCACAGAGGAGATCCTGGTTGTAGATTCAAAGAGCCAGATGGCAGCAGATATTCCACTCTATAAGATTTCCATATATAGGAGAGAGAGAATTTTGAAAATCGAAACTCCCGAAGCCCAAAAGGAGAACTCAATGATAGTCATTGATCTAGAGGGGAGTTACGTGGTGACAAATCATGGTGATCTGAGATCGTGCGTAGATGGCAGAAAAGGAGATTCGATAGTAGTCATTGATTGCGAGGAAGCGTCAAGAGATATGAGATGGACGGATGGGAAGGATTATGGATAACTTCTCTTCTTGGCTAGAGGAGTGGGGCCATAACTTGCACGGGGGATAATTATTCTAGATCAGGCTGCAATTGGAACCACAGTATTCAAAAATGGATACATAGTAGCACGAGGAGAATTTCAGGGCGAAAAGAAGGTTGGTTTGAAACCACTCTTTCCCACACCCGCAATCACACACTAGGACAAGGACATGACCTAGGGCTGTATGAAGGAGGGGATTATGCCTAAAACTAGTGTTTTGGGAGCATGTGTAAATTATCTTGTGGGTCTGTCAGGACCAACACACAGGGAACAAAGAGGGGCCTCTGTATATTTGATTTGGGTTCAACCAGGAGCCCGAAGAGTTGATCTGACTCAAGAGAAGGAAATATCTAGTGACCAGGAGGTCATGTATCCCTAGAAGGTAAGACGGTCTTCATCAGACACTCTGTCCAAGTTTCACCTTTTTCTGGGTTCTAGGCTGCTAGTTACAGCCTACTGAAGTTCTAGGCCAATTCGTGTTTTTGGTCTGGAATGCTACAGGTACCTTATTTTCCATATTAATAGTTTTTAACATGCCCAAAAATTTAATTCATCTCTGTGAATGTCTTCTATGGTTCAATATCTTTCCATTGACTGCTCCTGCACCTCAATCAAATTCCGGAGTAGAAAGTTATGGCTCTTTGAAGTTAGTTGGGTCTTAAAATTTACCCTCCATTGTTTGTGCTATAACGTTCTCATAAAAGCTCTGTTTGAAAAACGATTTACACCATTAGAATGATCTCTCCGAGCTCTTTTATTTGAGCTATAGAGTCACAGTGTACCTTGTTACAATCTATTCTCATGGTTTTTTAGTAGCTAAAAACACTCTTAATGGCCTCAAAAACGCACTGCAAAAATATGACATTCAAATAGTATAAAATGTCACGGAATTCTGTTGGTTTTCTGCTATTGTTCACCATCCAAATGACTTCACGTGCACAAATTTCAACCTATACACCAATATTTAACATGCAAAGCAACACCACAAGTTAATTCATGCTCTACGCACTTATAACCACTATGCATCACTTCTCTATCCCGCCAATAACTGGCGCGCATTACTTTTGTGTCGCACACCAATATCCACCGCGCAAAATTTTGGTTCTTGCACTATTACCTATTGCACACAATTTCTAAATCGCGCTTGGATATTCTGCATGCATTTCACTCTATGCTCTGCACCATGCCAAAGTTTAGTACGCCCCCACCGGGCACCAATATTATGTGCGCACCATTCACTAAATTGTCGCATGACAACATATACACAGATTGCACGTGCACCAACCAAACTCCTCTGCACTCTGCCAATACTGTGCACACCATGTGCACCATTATTATGTGTGTACACACCGCGCACACCTTATTATGTGTATGCACACTGCACAATGATAAATTTAGCGCGTGCACCCACACATCAACATTTTTCTGTGATGCTAAAATTGAGTGCGTGCAGTTGCACACCAACATTTTTCCGAGCGACGACAAAATTTAGTGTGCGCACCCTCACACCAACATTTTTCCACGTGGCACCAAAATTTAGTGTGTGCACCCACACAACAACATTTTTCTGCGTAGTGCCCAATTTTTACATATCACAAGCTTTTTACTATGCATCATGCATTTTTTAGTGTGCCCACATGCACACATTCATTTTTATGCGCATCAATTCCTCGTGAATTCCACTGTAGAAATTGGGGCTTTTTCTTAACTTTTTCCCAATTTCTACCATAGACATTCTACAATTATGAAATTTATTCAATTTCACCCTGATAACACCCGTTCAACCTCTGCAACAACAAATCGCTACGGTTTGACATTTCTGGAACAATTTTTTCCCAAAATCAAGTCACGAATTGAGAATTTTATTACTAATCTCACTCCAACTATCATGGCTTCACTGTAACTTCAAATTCGACCAATTCCAATCTGAATTTGATAGAACAAATATTAAATCAATAATATCTCAATTTTCCCATGAATTTAACAACAGAAGTTGGGGTTTTTCCCAATTCTGCACCATTACTATTACTTTTTACCATGGACGCTTTGCAACTTTAAATTTGGCCACTTCAAAATCAATCCTCTATGAAATTTTTCTTCAACTCAACTTGCTCGACCCATCTAGGCTCAGTGTTGAAAACCAAATCTCTAATACAAAATTGTAACATCCGTGGCCACCCACACTAAGGCATGCTACACAAGAGAATGCTTGTGTTCTCTCCGTGGAACATATTGTAACATACCCAGCATCCAACTGAGCTATGCCACATCAATTTTTTGAACTGCATGCAATTAAAATATATACACACAGAAATATTGTGGAAATTTATATATAAAATGTAAAGAGACAAATACATACTATAAATATGTAGATTCATACGGAAATGACAGTAAACATATACATGCAGCATATGCAATCTATACCCATAAATATAAACACAGTTATAAACCATACACAGGATAATCCATAAAAATAAACACATAAATAATAATGCATCATGTAAAATTATCACACAGTTTATACTTATCTTGGTAAGAACATCACCAACTGTGTGCAGACCTTCCACAAACCTCCCAACCTTAGACCACACTTCTCATCACTCTCAGCAGTGGGTCACCCCCGAGCTGGGACTAAACTCCACCCAGGTAAAGGGATTCCTAACCAGGATAACGGCTCATAGACAATGGGAAAGACTCTGTCATAGGTTACCACTCAAACTAATAGCCTACAGTCCCTCATTCCCCACGTGCATGTCCCACCCCAGGAAGTGTGCCCCTTCTCTACTCAACAGTCCTTCAGTTTCCCCACTTCCTTTTTGGGCTTCAGCAACAGGTCAGACAAGAAGTCTCAGAACCCTGTAGCTGCAGTCTGGCACCTTTAGGAAATCAATTCCCAATAGTTCTCTCACCTAGAGAAGAATTTCTCACTAGCCTGACAACCTGCCTCTTCAATATCCCATGGGCCTGACAACCCACTTCTTCAGTTCAGCTCCCAAGCTAACCAGCTACATAAACAAGTATGGCTATGGATACAGGTATAGGTATAGTGACATGAAGGTATGGAAGATAGCTCAACAAGTGTGTGAATGCCCGTAGATGATTGACTGGATGACTAAATGATGGGAAGAATGATGGAAATAATACTGGGAAATGAACTAAGTCCAAACAATATGTATGCATGTCCCCAACTTGACTCTTGTCATGTTGGGAGCTACTTTGTCCCACTTGTCCCCATCTTTAGAACTTAGGATAATATAATTATCCATACTTTATGATTTAATAAATATTAATATAATATTCCTTTTGGCTTAAGATCCCTAGCTTAGCCCCTTTTTCTTAACNAACTAGTGGAGTTTAGTCCCCCATACTCTTTTATCATGGTCGATCTACACGCAGCGATGTTTTTTATATTAATGTTGAGACATATACAAAAGTAGGCGCATTGGCCTTTAGCATCTAGGATCTCTGGCCTAATAATCACAAAAATGGCTCACCAGCCTATAAAACACAGCATATACACAAGGGCTCCCTAGCCTCAAAATCATGCACACTTAAGTTGTTACGCGTGGTATCCTAGAATGTGCACACTTCCTCATTTTGCTACGCAGTACATGTGTGCACTATGCCATGAAAGTTGCATACAAAATGACATCAAACAGCTCACTAGCTTAAGTACATTTTCATTTACATTACAATTGGGTTCAGCCTAGAGATATTACACTTGTGATTCATTGTTCCTCTATTTTTGGAGTAGGTTGGAAATTTGTTATCATATCAAGACTACTATATGCTAATTTGAGGCTATAGTTCAGGTAAAAGTAGGCTCTATATTTTGTATTTTTCATTGTAACATTGGAGCCACATTTCCTTTATGCAAGTTATTTTAAGATTTATGTTTTGATATTTAACTATTACATTGTCTCTTTCTTGTATGTGACAGGAAATGAAGTTGGAATTTGATGAAGTTGGACTTATTATCATACATTTGTATATTGGACAAAGCCCAACCCAATCCATGGAAGTGAGAAAACTACGGGAGTACCTACCATTGTCACCTTAGATAGACACACCCCTAGTTTTAGTGATTATGAAATCACCACAAGGAGGGAATCTTAGTGACCTTAGGGGGATTGAGATGGAAAGTGAGATGATGATGATGAACACCCCTATAGGTCAAGATTGGATAAGGAGTAAGGCTTGAGAATTAGTGTTGTAGATGGAATATGGTTGTTAAATGTAGTGTACCTACAAATAGTGTTAGCCATGCCCAGAACAAGAAAAATGATAGATATAAAATCCTTAAACCCAAGGGGATCAAGCAATAAGCCTTGATGTCCCAATGATACAGTAGGATCTAGGAACTCTCATAGAGGTCTAGAAGGACCCAGAATGCTCACAGAGGTCTAGGAGGATCCATAAAATCTCAAAATTTGATAGTCTCAAATGATCTCAAAAACTACATCATTGTGATCTCAGCAATAGCTTTCCAATGACATATAAATCACCTCAAACGGAGTTCGTATGAAAATTTTATGGATAGTCAAAGTTTGGGTCAAATAGGGAAAAATTCAAACTCAAGGTGACACGTATCACCACTGGAAGGGTGACATGTTTCCTCTTCGTACAGTAGGATAATGTCAGCATGACCTAGAGTGACATCAACAAGGTGATGTGGCAGCACGATAGTGTGCCACATGTCACCCGAAAATGGACTTTTCAGGGGTCCAATTGGACCAATAAAATTTTGACATGTGTCATTCCTACGATGACATGTCATCCGTACAATTACGTATCGAATGACATGGCAAGGTACAGCAGGCAAATAGGTGGACCAATGGATGACTAACAAGTGGTATTCCATACATACAGGTGGCAGATAGGTCATCGTTGACCTGGAAGTTGTCCTATAGTCGGCCAATAATAGGTTGCCACGTGGGCCAATCAAATGGCATCATGTGGCACCTTCCAGAAGGCCAAGTTGGCCTGGGGATCAAAAAATGTACCCCATGGGGGGGTTTTAACTATAAAACAAACATACTATATATATGATTATGTGGGTCTTGATTCCAGGACCTCCTATTATATCCAAAAACTTAACAAAACTCTGCTAACCAACATTCTGCCAACTTTAGTTGGTTACAACTACACAATAAATAATATTTAAAGTGGTAGCATGGAATCTGGACAGAGGTTAGGATTTGGTTTCAACCTAAGGCCTATATATGGGCACAGATTCTAAGGAGGTTGACACACATCCTAATGATGAAATAAATCCCAATGTTGGCATGGATCTCGAGGATGTATAGATGCATTGTTTTACATGCAGAGAGAAGTTAAGTTTATGTGTTGTCTCGATTTGCATGTCGAGAGGCACTTTTTCCAAACATAGACAACTTTATACTCATTTTTCTCATTTTTCCAAGAGGAGTTCAATGGTGATGTTATTTTTGTGCTAAGAGGTCATTTTTGAAAGCCTTAGTCCAAATTGTCAGTAATGAGTGTCATAGTGCATCGTTTGGCATGTAAAGAGGGTAAAATTGAGCCAGTTCAGAATGGTCGACTTTATACTCATTGTTTTTCATAATTTTGTAAGGAATTCAATGGTAAACTCATTATCTGAGTTTGAGCGGCAGAATTGGAGAGTGAATTCAAAATTGGCTTTGTAAGTCTATGTTGTAATGTAATTTGACATTTAGAGATGATAAGGGGTAGTCTTACTTTCTAGAAGGGATTTGAAGATGAAGTAATATATGTCACCAATGTTATATATTTGAGTTCTTTTTTTTTTTTTCATCTCATTATTTTTCAAATTAATTATCATTTTAAGCACATCATTGTTGTTTTTGCAAATCACCTCAATACGATCAAGAATTAGATACTAAAATGGGTTTTTAAATATTAAGATTGGTTTCTAAGGATTTTCGGATCACCCAAATTGCAACAGTATGGAAATATATAGATCATCAATAAATGATGTTAATAGCTGCAAATTTAACCATCCAAAATCTATTACAAGATATCAGAAATAAAGCTAGCAATGACTAGTCAAACTTCCAATGATTTAAGGAAGACAATGGTGGTGATTAGTGGGTTGTTATGTGATGTTATTAGCAAGTTATACAAAGGCCTATTGGATGTAGAAAAAAATTTCTACACCAACAAGATCTAGCCTCATAAAACAACAAGCAAACCATCCAAATGATAGCCAATAACTAGTAGAACAATAATCTAGATTCACCAGTAAATTTCAGTGGTAGATTAGAGAGTAAAGAGTGAAATAAAGAGGGTTTTGTTACAATCCTAATGGCTTTAGTGTTAGTTTGTAACAAAAAAGATAATTACTAGGCTAATCAAGATGCCCCTAGGGCACAAGAAAGCTTATAGCATATAAAATCAATTCCAACTTAGACAATTGTAATATCTCAACATTCCACATATACCAATGCAATGATTTTATATATCAAACGAAAATAGATTATTTCCTTATCAATTGTGTTAATGGAGTCTCTTATTGATCCAGGTGGATATCGGTGGCTACTCACCTTTTCCAACTGGCTCAAAACAGTTTTCTAGCAATTTTGGTAATTTACTATTTTTAGCAGTTTTTAACTTTCAGGGCCATTTTGAGGGCCTAAATGAAGGTTTTTTGGGATTGAGCTCATCAATTATATCAAAAGTATCTAATTGATCCCCCTAAATGAATCTCCTTTACTATACCTTTCCAACGAGATATCGTGCACCCCAAACGAAGATCGTATGCCAAAGTTACACCCCTGGGAAGTTGATACACCAAACTACCCAAAACGGGGTCCACAAAACTGTTGAATTTTCATCTTCTGGGGTTAGGGTTTTGGATTTTATTTATGACAAAAATGCCTTTAGAGCCTCATTATAAAATCATCTTCTTGTGAATGCGAGTAGCCGTCACATCTCTTCTCAGAGATAAGTTGCCACCATTCTAGCAAGTCTTTCACTCTGTATTTTTACAGTCTTTGTACATTTCTTTCATTAATAGAAATTGTGTATTATTGTATCTCTGTGTTTATGGTTTCATCTCTGATACATTTATGTTATATTATTGTATATCCGCAATATATTTGTGCATTTCTTTATTATATCTCCGCTCTCATTTCTTGCTAAAAACAATCTGGATCAGTGGTATCCGAGTAGGTTGCTCTTGATCATTTTTTTTTCAATGCATGTCCCCGACGAGGTCCAAGTATAGCAAGTTGGGTCTCGATCTTGTCTCTCTTGAATACAATTGATCTTGCATGCCCAAGAAATCATCCATGGTGGAAGAAAAGAAAAAAAATGGAGCAGAAGATCCTATCAATCTGTTGCTTGAGCAATATCTCACGTGACAGAGGGACAAAATGATGGAGAATTTTTCCCACATCCTTCAATGCCTACCAATAGAGACAGGTGCATCTTCATCAAACGGCCACTTTGGAAGCACCTATCCTTTCAAGGTACAGGTTAATTTTGATATTCTCATATTTGAAGGTCAGATAGATGCGAATGCCCTAGACAAATGGTTAAATATGTTAGAAGGTTATTTCTTTGTTCATAATTTTTCCGACAGGGAAAAGATCACCTCCACACTCTTTAAATCTCTCCCCCATGTCAAACATTGGTGGTAAACTTACTGGGAGAAAATTTCCACAGAGGACTCTGGAATATATGCGGCCGAGCCCACTTAGGATTTTTTTGTGGATGCGGTAAAGGAACAATATTACCATGTTGGCAACTATGAGGACCAATACATGAGATGGACCACACTATGGCAAGAGAGGGGCCAAGTAGTTATGGAGTTCACCAATACCTTCCATACCCTTTGTACCAAGCTTAGTATCAAAGACTCTGAACGACATTTGGTTCTGAAATTTCATGGAGCTCTACACAGATACATCCAAACTGAAATGGATTTTCTGGACATCTCATCACTCGATGATGCTTATCGATATGTTGTTAAAATTGAGAAGAAATTTAAGCACTAGAACAAACGGGAGTTCGAGTATGCAAATCCACAACAAACAAAGTATGACAAAGACATCCCTAACAAGCAGTCTCCCAAAAACTAGTTCAAGCCATAGGAAAAGAAGGGTCACGGGAAGACAAAGAAGGACACCGTAAAATGGTGTGATTTCCACAAAATCCCTTCGCACAACACCGATGAATATCGCTCAAAAAATTCATTGGTGGTTGAGATCAAAGACAAGGATCCGAACCTTGATTCAGAATCTGATTCTGAAAATACTAGTTAAAGACAGATCATCGATGCAGACCCCATTGCTATTACCGTGATCGTAGTAATTCAACCAGAAGAACCAATAGATCCTGAAGAGGGGAAGCACCTTTTTCATTCACAGATGTGAGTGAAGGGGACCCTGCTGCATTTTATTTTTGATAGCGGAATCCAAAAGAACCTCATCTCAACAGAGGTCGTCAAACAGTTGGGATTGTCGAAAACACCACACCCACAACCATACAACATCGAGTGGCTTCACCAAGGACGAGATCTTCATATCATCTAGCAGTGTCGATTGTCATACAACATCCATCCATTCAAGGATGAGGTATTATGTGATGTTTCCCCACTGGATGTCTGTGATGTTCTCTTGGGCAAGCCATATATGTGGAGACACCATGTTGTTTATGAGTCTCGACCCCACAGTGTCATTGTTTCTCTGGGGGGTCATCTCTACAGAATACCAGAGGTAGTTCTGACTATTGTTCCAACTAAACAGTGTCTCAAGGTCATATCTCATACTACAAAATTCATCTTCTTCACAATCTGTTCAAAAGGTGAACAGAAGGATACTGCAACCACTACAGCCTCGGCCCAAGCACCTTCTATCCAACAGAAGTAGGTCGACAAGATTGCAGAAAAGTGTAAATATTCCTTCTGCACACAATCATCTCATGTATCTAGATTGGTTAAAATTGTCCAACCCTTCCAGCCACATGTTCCTGACAACCTTCAACAAGCTAAGCAGCACAACTTCTCCAACAAGAAAAGCAACCCATCAAGATGCAAATTCAGCAAACGCTTTTCCCTCTCCCCCAGGCACTCAACACAATGGATACCATTTCTTCCTAAGGAGGGAGGATTGATGCAGGTGGATATCAGTGGCCACCCACCTATTCCAACTGGCTCAAAACAGTTTTCTGGCAATTTTGGTAATTTACTATTTTTAGCAGTTTTTAACTTCCTAGGCCATTTTGAGGGCCTAAATGAAGGTTTTTTGGGGATAAATATTCTCAATGATAGCTAAAATCTCTAATTGATCCCCCTAAATGAATCTCCTTTATGATACCTTTCCAACGAGCTATCATGCACCCCAAACGAAGATCGTATTCCAAAGTTACACCCCTAGGAAGTTGATACACCAAACTACCCAAAACGGGGTCCACAAAACTGTTGTCTTTTCATCTTATGGGGTTAGGGTTTTGGATTTTATTTATGATAAAAAGGCCTTTGGAGCCTCATTATAAAATCATCTTCTTTCGAATGCGATCACATCTATTCTCAGAGATAAGATGCCACCATTCTAGCGAGTCTTTCACTCTATATTTTTACAGTCTCTATACATTTCTTGTATTAATAGAAATAATGTATTACTGTAGCTACGTGTTTATGGTTGCATATCTAATACATTTTTATTATACTATTGGATATCTTTGATATCTCTGTCCATTTATTTATTATATCTCCACTCTCATTTTGTGCCGAAAATAATCCAAATCACTTATGGAAGGGCTAGTTTTGTTACTTCTCTAGGGGTGTAATCCCGTTTACTCCCTAAGGAAAACAAAACTAGCAAGGTAAATCGAGGAGGGCGTAATCCCTTTTACTCCTCCTAGCAACCTTTACAAAAATATAGCTTATTCAAATATAACAAGGTAGACTTGATGGAAGGTGTATGACCTTATACTCCTCCAAGGGTCTAGATAATTAATGCTTGAAACAAGAAGAAACCAAACAATAAATGCATAAATTCCTTACCAATTCCAAGAATAACATGAAGAAACCCTTCTTTATCAATTATATTCCACCAAAAATACCAAGAACAAACATCCAAGAGATAGTGCCTTACTTTTCTTCACCAATAGACAAGTAATAGCATCACAAAAAGAGATTTAAGAGAGAGATAGAGAAAAATTCCCCAATAGGGAAAAACTTTCAGCAATGTAATATGTTATTCTCAAGTGAGTTATGATGAAAAAGAAAAAAAGACAAGACATTTATTTATATAAGGTCTTGTAAAACCAATTTGTCCACTTATCTAAATTCATCCACAAATTAGAGAGGTTGACCTCCTCTATTTTCCCTTTACAATTCAAAATTACAAAATCATAAAGTAAATTTCCCCTTTTAAGGGTGTCATTGTGCCCTAAAGGGTGATGCCAGACCTCTAGGAGAGACATTTTTCCTTGGGGTGAAGAACGTTGGGCGTCAAAAGACCATATTTTATGCCACCAGGTTCTCTAATGCATGCCAAGTCTCTCTCTCTCCATCAAACCATGCCACTTCACCATCATCCATGAGAAACCCCATCAAAGCGCTAGCCCTCATGTGACGTCTAGGGCATAGAAGGTGAAATTTTGGGCCTTCCAAGGCCAACATTGGGGTGAAAAAGGTTGTAACATTCTCATCTCATGATTTCCAAGTGCCTCCAAAGGAAACGTTCCTCTTCCCATGTGTCCAATGAGAGGGGGTGCATCTTCCAACTTGTAGGCTTCATGCCCCAATGAAGGTCCAAGTGACCTTATGCCTCCATTAAAAAGACTTACACATGTCAAATCCCTAAAAAGATAAACAGATTCACCCTCAAAGAGTCAACAAGTCACACCTATCATGCCAAGCCATATCTAATAAAAGAAGCACCCAAACATGTGCATCAAATTCCCCTCTTTTAAAAATAAATAAATGCTCAAAGACCTTATACAACTTGCCAAATTTAAATATGGGAGGGTTGTCATGGTGACCTTTTGGGTAGATCATTCCCTGAGTCAACGAGTGTTTCCTAAGAAGACCCTTTCTAAGTCATGTAAGAGAGTGTGAACTGAATGGGTGTGTAACTTTTGGGTATGGGATTTCTTAACATAAAAGGGCTCGTATTGTCTCATTTATGGGAGCCTTTGTTGAGGGTGTGCTTGATCTTGAGTTACCAACTATTTGTGTGCCACCTTTTTCCAACCCCATTTTTTCCATCTTTCCAATCCCTGCTTTCATTTATAATTTGCAAATTTGAGGGTCTCATTTTTGGGTTTCCAAGATTTACCATTAATTTGGAACCAGGGTGAGCACTGAGTAAGTAGAGATCAAGTTGGACCCATTTTTTATGGTCCTTGTTTGTTGTGTTCACTTTATTTCAAGCATAGTTTCTTATTCTTTTATAGCATCTTCTATCTTCCTCCAAACTTTCATCCCCTCTTCCCATGAAATGAGGTACAATCCCTTCTTGGGTCAGTAATTCTCGAAGACCCAAAAGATGAAGAAACGAAGGGAAATGAGTGTGGAAAGTGATATATATGGATGGGAGTGGTACGATGACCCTTCAAGGATACCCCCTAGTAGTAACCTTATCCCCAAGGGTGACCCACTTGATAGGATGGCATGTCAATCACCAAGGTGAAATGAGGAAAAAGGCATAATTTCCAAGCAACCATTTTCAAAATCAAGAAAGGACCCTTTGCAACATTTTCAAATGATTCATTTATTAGAATGACAGTTACCACAAAATTGGACTTGTTACCTCATGGAGAAAGGCATTTTTTCCTCTATGAGCCAAGATGGGTGTGGTGGATGTTGCTGCCATAGATCGGATGGTGATGTGTGGTGACTGTAGGGTTTTTTCTACTAATATGCCTCCCGCCACTCCATGTCTGCAACATGAAGGCCTTGATACATCATCTCCTTACTTATCCCTAGAAATGGGGGATAAATTCTAGCTCCTACTCGGGGACATGTAAGTTGTAGAGTCCATGAGAACCTCAGCATCTCCTAGTAAGACCTATGCCTAGACACACTGAAATAAACAATGTACATAATGGAATAATAACCCTTATTGTATATACATTTTTTATTGTGAATGCTTAATTATGGTAGTCTAATTGTGACTATCTCTTTTTCTAAGGCCTAATCTATGCCCAAGATTTATTACAAAGTTATGTGTCCCCTAAATTTTGTATAAGCCAACAAAAATATAAGGGATAAAAGTGACCTCTCTTCCTTGGAAAGGGGTCTTTTTTGGGTGAAAATGGATGATTAGAGAGGAATTCATGCATGGAATGTGACCTATCAATATTTGTATGATTTTGGAGTTATTGATGGATAGAACTATGTGCACTCCTATTTAGTAACAACCTTTGATGAACTTGTTTGAAGGGTCCTTTCATAATTGATGAATCAATAATAAAGAATGCATAATAAAAGTGGTAGAACAAAGATTGATATCTCTTGATCTAGACAGAAGTGGTAGTCAGGATCAACGCATATGAACTTTGTGGTGAAATATCATCAAAACTGATAGAGGGATATGCAAGAGTGTACAATGATAATCTTGAGAAACACAACCCATGATGTTTGCAGCATTGTCTAGAGGATGGACAAAATATTTTTCTTTTTCCAAATATGTAAAATGAGTATATTACAATTTAATGAATATATTTTCCTATTATTATATATGATTTTATACTTCATCAAAAAAAATTCTC
>JASDQU010738541.1:112701-126604 GCA_032191745.1 Picea mariana | reverse complement strand
GAAGTGGAAAAAGGTCCTCCTAGTATTTCCAAAGGGGTTCCAAGAGGATAAGAACTAACCATTGTGTCAAAAGACACAAAATCCAAAAGGAATCCCATAAGGGAAGCCAAAATGGTATAGTAAGGGGTAACGAGGAGACAAATGCCCAAGAAAACAACCAGATGATGGTAATGTTGAACATGAAAATTGTAAATGGAAGTGATCATAGGTAGAGGCATTAGAGGTAATATCCTCTAAGGTAGGTGAATGGTGGTGTAAAAATGAGAAATTATCATAGTATGGATGACGCAAAGGGCTTCGGATATGTGATAATCCAACAAATACCAATCATAAATGTGGGAGTATGGAGGGTAAAGTTGTCCACATGATGAGAAGAGATGCATGAGGCTCAAATATGGTATGTATAATAACCGAACTCTAAATCCTAAGAAGGATTAGACAACATGGGCACCAAAATGCAAAAAGGGTCATTTTTATAGAGCACCCATGGAGGGAAGGTTCTATCACTAGGTAGATGGTAAATACCAAATATGGATGGGTTAATCAATATACCCCAAGAGAGAGTGGTCCTATAGGAAATTCCAAGGGAAATGAAAGGAAAATGCACCAAATTAAGGGTATTTAAACTATGTTAAACACCAGTTTAGAAATTTATACCTAAAAATGACCACTTTCCATAGATAAACAAGGGAATCCATGACAAATTTCCACACACAAGTCAACAAATACCTAAGCATAAAGGTGCTCAAGTAAATAAAACGAATGCATAGAAATTCAAATTCAGAAAGGTACCTACTTAAATGTTTCATGGAAAAGGGGCTTCTAGATGAAGTATTAGAGCAAGAAATTATGAGAATTCCCTTTTGGAGGGCTCTAGGGGGGACATACTACCTTTTCATTATGCCCCTTTCTTTTTGCATGTCGCATTCTATGAGCATGCAACAATTGTAGAGTGATGGACACCATTAGGAATTGGTATATAGATGGATATATACATATGTAGTATGGATGCAGTGTTGGAAAGGAAAATGTGTATTTCCAAACTTTATTTATAAATGGTTATGTATGCTAGATTCTATGGGAATGAAAAATGTTATCCATCCGATGTAGGTATAGGATCTTTGAAGTAGCCAACTTTACTATGAGGAATAAAATATTTTGATTTGGTAGCATACCAGTCAGAGGGACTAGATTGTTGAGGTAAGAAGTAAGAATGATGATTCATATCATCTCAAGGGTAATATGGAGATGTGAGGGACTCTATAATTTCTTCATCTGAATAAAAAACATGGATATGAGAATCTACACTACCAGATGAGGTGGTGGAATATGGGAGAGTGAATCCAATGTCAATGCCATGGGAATTGAAGGTGTGGTTCACATACGATACATCTACAGTGGTAGACATAAGACTAGTGGATGAAGGCTTCATCGATGTTGAGACCAAGGAGACATTATGCATACAAGCTATTCTCTAATGTAAAATAAAGGAAATGAATCATTTTCCAACATTCTCGATCCCATGGAGGTTGAGAGATAGGATTTGCATGGTATTCTCATCAATTTTAATCACAATTGGTTTATCTTGGGTCTGAAAAACCCTTTCTCATATAAGCGTGGGATCATCCACTATAGGTGTTGGTTTCCCCTTAGGAGAGAATTCCAAACAATGAATGATGGAAAGGGCATCACAAAACTAGGGTATTTTAGGACAATGATGATAATAATGACCATAAGTATCGCACAAAGCACATGGGTCATTTGTATGTAAGGACCTTAATATATTTCGATGATGATTTAGGAAGTGCAACGTTTACCATAAGAGTGGATGGGGTAGGTTTCAAATCATTGGTGTTAAGAATTACTTCCAATTATAGGAATATAAGATAGTTATGTTGAGGTCATTTCTCACTTCCAAAATTTCCTTCCCCTTTTCTATTTTCCCAAATTCTTTTCTCCCCTTCTTTTCCCTCTTCTATACTTACCCGTTTTTTTTTTTTCCTTTTCTTTTGTCCCTTCTAATTTCCCCTTCTAGTTCTATACTTAGTCGTTTTTTCAGAACGACGAGTTCCCGGGTTGGGGGACATACAGATCCTCACCTCCATCCATAACCTCACATCACGAGTTCAACCGACGGTCGTGTTGTTCTATACTTAGTTGATTTTATGATCACGATTTCTCGGGTTGGCAGGGTTGAACTCTCATACCCCATGTTTCGTGATATAAATTTTGCATCCAAAAGTTTTGCAATCTACATTTTGACCCCCGGACTCCCTGAACTTCCAAGTCTCATTCCTCCTACGATGAGTTTGATCGACCACCGCGGTGTCCTATAATTAGTCGATTTTGAACATTCTGTATATCGCAGGCTCGTGGGTTCCCAGATTCTGAGGTTCACAAAAGTCTCAAATCCTATTTCTATCTCATTTTTTCCCTCCACCCTCACGCTCTTCCCAGTGTGCATTTATTATGCTTTGAATGCTAACAACTCATCATGCAGGTTCGAAATGATTTTCATTAATAAGAGAAGGGATTGAGGAGATCTCTTATTAAAACACATTAAACCAAGATTTACAGAGGATTATATTATCCCTCTCAAGCATTCATTTTAAACATTATATGGAGAAAAGGAGTGTTCTCGTCAACTTATGGAAGCAACTCAACAATAGTTCTGTGGAGATACATTGAATATTTTCAGGCATGAGGACCAAATTTTTCAGTGATCTAGAGCATATTCCTACTACTCATCCCCTTCTGCCCAGAAGGAAGTAATCTGGACATCTGAAATTGCACACGCAAGTTGTCTCCCAAAAGTATTTGACTGTAAGGAGTTGGTCACCTGATGCACCAAGAGATATATTCGAAGCCAGTGGATCATTCAATTGAGGGATCATTCCCCTATTTCTCTGTCACCTTAGGTATTTTGTAAAATGTTGAAACTTCCTATTAGGCTCGTGATTTGGTTAATTAATGATGATGATTAAATCCTTTTTGACTGGTACTATATGTGTATTTAACCATTTTAAAGAAGTTTTGAAGGATTTTTATATCAATTCATCATAGCTTTATACCAGGTATTTGAAATTGATGTTTTTTTATGGTTTTAAGTTTAATTCAGATCTATTTAATGATTATGAGAAGCTAATGCATGATCTGTGTGTCACAGGGAAAATTCGCAATGTGTTTTTCCATCCAATAGCTTGTCTGGTACTCCATTCCGCACTTCGTCCAGTACTTCATCTGGCACTACATCCATCACTAAGAGCGTGGGCGATTTGGAGGTTGTTACATTGGTGGCTTGTTCTGGTGAATCGGTGACATGGGTTTTGTTCACCCTCGTGGCCTCCATCTACTGAGCTCTTGACATCTCGGATTAAGCATTTATGTTGATCGTTGAGTGGATCGTTTAGTTTCTAAAAGACAAAGGAAGTTATAGCCTATTTAATGGAATTTACCATTTATAGAGGAGGTCGACCCTTCCAGTGGTTGACCTATTGGGTTTTCATCCTTATAAATACCACAGTAGTGGTCAAACAAAGTGTTAAGGATTGTTAGAATAGTTTTGTTGTGTAAACTCAGACATTTCCACAAACTTGTGCTAGACTGTGTTTTTTAATTTAATGCCAGAATCGTGTTGATTTAGCTCACGATTTGTTGTTGAGGAGTAGCCACGACCTGCTGGGGGGCCCACCAGTGGTCTGGGTGAATACTTAGATAGATAACTTTTTTATTTTAGTTGTGCAATTATCATTTCCTTTATTTTTTGTTATATGTTTTTTTATCATTTTACATGTTGTGTGTTTGTTGTTCATCATTTAATTGTTGAATTTCCTTTTTGCAAGTTGCTTGTAGGAGATAGTTGTTAATATGTTGTGTATTTTTAATTGTTAGTAAATAGATTGCAAGGTACTAACCTTGTTGTGTGTTAAATGTTAAATTGAATTTCTGCAGGTTAAAATAGAATAGCTAAAACAAAGTACATAGTTTCTTTGGCAAAGTTTCAATGGATTAATAGTTGTGAGTTTTATGCATTTAATTCTCAGTTTGATTATCTAGTTTGATTATCAATTTTGGTGTAGTATGTTGAGGTAGAAGTAGAATTTGAATTCTATTTTTATAATCATTTTAACTTGCAATTTGAATTTTTAATAATAGGATTAGCTCAGCTTATTTTATGAAATTTCCGTTCTAGGTTTAAATTGCAATTTTAATTAGAAGTTTGAGTTCGAGTTAAGTTTTTAGTTATGATTTTATAATCTTATGAATTTTCTTACATTAGCATAAGAGTGCATTTGAATTAATTAGAATAGTGTTTTCTTATGATTGATGATTAATGCATAAATTGAGAGATCACGTGGATTTTCAGGATAGTTGATATTTCTTCTATGATGGCTAAGCTCTCGTTAGATTGCTTGATTCATACCTTTCATTTCTCCATAGAAGTTAATATTGAACTCATTCATATTGAACTATCACTAATCATTAGATGCCATCGTGATGTCATAAGACACCGAAGACATAATCATCATATCATAATCATGTCATACTCGTAAGTTTCTTTCTATTGTAGATTAAGAATAGTTGTTGATTAATCTTTGAATAATGTCATGATGATTTTAATTAAATAGGTTAATATTTCCTTTCGCAGATTAGAAGTAATTATGAATTTTATCTTAAGAATAGAGTTCACTTGTTGAATAGTTTTGATTAGTTACTTGTTGAGTAGTTTTTATTAGTTTACTTGTTGAACAAGTTTTAATAGGTTACGTGTTTAATTGTTTACTTTCTTACTTGTTGTTGTTCATTGAGTTAAATAGATTGATTAGATTAATTTGATGTTGTTATTGCTCATTAAGTTGAATATATTGAATAAATGAATTGATTTTTCTCATTAGATTAAATAGGTTAACTTGTTAAAAGTAGGTTTTTCATTTGCTTCTTTAGGAACAATCCATCGATCCATTGTTTAAAAGTTTCTTAGGGTAAAAGTTCAATTTCCTTGATAGGGTCTTCTCAATGATAATCTTTGCTTAAGTAGATTAACCTTCAAATAGAGCATCTCCTTAGTTAGATTATATTTCCTCGATATTTTCTGCCTTGGCACATATAGTGCTACAACTCTAAGTTTACTTACAATGGGTTGACAATTTAATTAAGGGTTTTTAGTGCATATAGAACACCCATCATTTTTGGCGTCATTGTTGAGGAGTTGTCTCAAGGTAGGAAATAATTAGTAGATATATCATTTCTAAGCCTTAGCATTAGTTTGGTGGTAGGGGAACTTTAAGATGAGAGGTAAGAACCTGTGCATTTGTTATAGCAAGTTCCCCCAAACCCAATGGTAGTTTTTCTTTTTTGTTTTCTTTCATGAACAGACCTAGCGACCCAAAGGGTAGATACATTAGAACCAAATCAGAACTTTCGACCAAGGTTCCTTCTGACCTTTTCGGGGGAAGGAACATTCCACTCATAAACTCTGTAGACCGATACCAAAAATAAGGAGCTAGCTCAACCCAAAGAGCTAAAGCAGTCTCTGAAGAGACTAAAACGGGGAGCACTACAGAACAAAAAGTTGAAGCACCAGTAATAGTGGAACAGGAGGCAATACCACTCGAGCCTCCCGTAGAACCAACCGAAACAACCTTTTTTTTCTTACCACCATCAAGAGACCCTAACTTTGTAGATATCATAGATCCTGAACAGGTGAATACTTTGTTTGGTAGTTCAGGCAATATAATTGTTTCTCAAATTGAAATAGAAACTTTGGCACCAATAATCTCAACCGGCTCGAGTAGAGTCCCAGACATCCAAGCAGTCAGAAGACATTCCCATCAAAGGGATACCCTTCTTAAACAAGAACCTTGGGATACTTTGTTCTCTTTGAAGATAAAACCATCTAGGTACTCTCTTTTTGGAAACCAACCTAATATGGATGATCATGAGGATCATAACAATGTAAGACACGAGGAGGGATAAGAAGCTGGAAACCAAACCGAAACCACCTTCAGGTTTCCAATTTTGGACACCACAAAGAATGTCAATATGAAAAATATTCCCCTCTCAAAACTGCCCACCTTTTATAGTAAATCAGTGAAGACCTGGATACCTTCCTATTTGAGTTTGACATATTGTGTAGGAGCTACAGCTACTTACAAGATGCCCAGAAACTAAAACTCTTTCCTACCACCCTCAAGGACTCTGCACTAAGATGGTTCATGGGGTTGGGAGAATCCAGTATTAGATCTTGGGAATCCATGAAAGATATATTCCTTAAGAAGTACCAATATTACTGCAAATCCAAGGATTCTCGTAATGATATTTTCAAAATCCAACAATTAGAGGATGAGAATCTCAAGGATTATATGGAACGGTTTGCCTATATCTCACAGAAATCAAAATACCATGACCTTCCAGATTATGCAATTAGGGATATTTTCCTTAAAGGAATTTCAGAGTAATACCTAGAGATACTTAACCTGGTGGCATCAGGTGACATCTCCCATAAACAATTTGTTGAAATCTATGAAATGTGTAAGAATTATTCAAGTAGAGCTAAAACAAGGAAGAATGTTTAGGATCCTTATAGTAGAAACTTAAAACCAGTTAGTTCAGGTGGTATCACAAGAGTAGATATAGGGAACCTTTTAGAGAACTTCAAGATAGATATCTTAAGCACAATAGGTTCCCATTTGGACACCCTAAATATTAAAAAGAAATAGGAGGGGGAAAATGCAACAATGAGCATATTTTTCCCAAGATGTAGGAGGAAGCATTCCTCAAAGAAATGCCCATTAGATAGCATTTCAATTTGTGGCTTCTTCACAGAATACCACTCAACTGAAAAATGTCCATCATTGCCTAGTTTGTTAGCCATATATATAAGTGGGGATCCTAGGGAGTCCTCTTATGCACCTAGGAGGCCATGGAAGCCTAGGAATCAGCCTACATACCCGGATCTACAACCTCAAGTTCCACCCTATTATCAACAACCACAATTGTGTAACTCACCGAGTTGGAAAAACTGGTCTACAAAGTACCACCATCCTTGGCTTCAAGGATGGAGAGGAGTGCATAACCAAGGGAACCATCAAGCTCCACCTATCTCTATAACCAACTATCCTTACCCCCAGTTTCCACCGAACATCCTGTAGCTTCTGCCAGGTTTTGTTCCACCACCTTTACCTCATATTCCACAACAACAACCACAACAATATCAGAATGCAAGATCCCCAATACCAACATTATTACTGGCACAACCAGTGCCCAATCCCAATAATAATCCCACTCAACCTCTTCACAATGTTGATATGTAGGCCTTCCCGACATATGTTATTTCTTTTGTTCCATTGCAGGAGATTCAACTGAGGTCAGGAAAAGTTCTGGACAGACAGATACCTTCAGTAGTCATCCAGGAAGAAGAAGAAGAGGAAACCCCCAAACAACCCACAGATGATACTAGGTGGGAAGATGTTATTATTCCTAAGGACCAAGAACCCAAGATTCCCCAAATTGAACCTTCACAAATTACAAAGGCCCCTCCTTATCTAGAAATATTAGTAATCGAGAAACCTACCACCCGACCGGAATTTGACATCTTTAATGAATTGAAGAACATTTGTGTCAAGATTCCCTTGCTACAAGCCATTAAGGATATTCTAACATATAGTAAGGTGGTCAAATAATTGTGTATTAAGAAGCCAGGGAGGAAGGAGAAGGATCCTCCCACAATACACTTGATAGGAGAACTTTCTAAGTACATACTAGAGTAGCCTAAGGTGGAAAAATATGGGAACCCAGGAAACCCTATAGTGACCATAACCATTAATGAGGTTTCCATTGGGAACACTCTCATAGACCTAGGTGAATCCATCAATGTTATGACCATTACTAACTTGGAGGAATTACAGTTAAACCTCTTCTTATACCTACCCCAACCATTTTGGAATTAGCAGATAAGACTAGGGTTATACTTGAAGGAATCTTGGATGATATCATAGTTACTTTAGCCTCATGGGAGTACCCATTAGACTTTCTTGTCATCCACTCAAAGGATCCTACCAAAGGCCATCCCGTTATTTTGGGAAGACCTTGGTTAGCCATAGCCAATGCATTTATTGGTTGTAGAGAGGGAGAAATGACCATCTCAAATGGACTCTCTATCTAGAAGCTCACCATATATCCACCAACTCAACCTATCATGGAGAATATATGGTGGCTTGAATATACATACGAGAATGAGGACTGGGAAGAATCTGTGTTTCCAAGTGATGATTCTTGGGCACTTCAAGAGCACACAACGGAAAATGTGCTAAACCAATTTATTTATGCTATCACATGTGTTGATTTTCCACAATATTTTCCCCAATTTGAGTACATGTTTGGGGAATAATTTCAAGAACAATTGGACCCATTGATTTTTTCTTCGAAATCCTTCATCTTCGAGATAGACAAGTCTACCACATCTTATACTATGCCCTACGAGATTAGTCCAGGGAAACTTCTACATAAATTTTGGACTAGATGCAGACCAACAAAAATAGTTAGCAAGTATCATTAAAGAACAATCAAGGGCATTCACCTGGGAATACACTGACATGAAGGGTATACACCCTTAAACATGTATCCATCACATATATATACCTAGGGGGGAGTAATACATGTTAGGAAACCCCAGAGAAGGATGAACCCAACACTCAAAGATATAGTAAAAGAGGAGATCCAAAAGTTATTGAATGTTGTATTTATTTATCCCATCTCCGACAGTAAATGGGTATCCCCACTTGTAGTGGTTCCAAAGAAAGCGACCGGGAAATGGAGATTTTTTGTTGATTTCCGGGAGCTTAACAAGGCCACTTTGAAGGATTATTTTCCTCTTCCTTTCATTGACCAAGTCTTGGATACCCTCTCTAGAAATAAATATTTCTCCTTTTTATATGGATATAGCGGGTACAATCAAATTCTCATAGCACTCAAGGATCAGGACAAGACTACCTTTACTTTTCCTTGAGGCACCTATGCCTATAGAGTCTTACCATTTGGATTGTGTAATTCTCCTGCCACATTTCAATGAGCAATACTAGGGATATTTTCTAATCTTATTCATGATTGTGTGGAGGTGTACATGGATGACTTCACAGTATATGGAAATACTTACTAGGAAGCCTTGGTTAATTTAGAAAAAATCCTTATCGTATGCCAAGAAATGAACCTGTCTTTAAGTCATGAAAAATGTAAAATGTTGTTGACTGAAGGAGTGGTTCTAGGACATCATGTTTCATCTGAAGGGATTAAAGTCAATCCTGCTAAGATTTAGATCATCGTCATACTTCCACCCCCCAAGACTTAGAAAGAGGTGAGAATATTTCTTGGACATGTCGGATACTACCGGCGGTTTATTGAAAACTTCACAAAGATTGTTGCACCCATGTTTGGATTGTTAATAAAGGATGTTGATTTTCTTTGGACTGAGCGGTGTCAAACCACCCTTGAAACTCTGAAAGCTAAGTTGTATGTGGAACCAGTTCTTAGAGGGCCCAATTGGGCTCTCCCATTTCACATATCCATTGATGCCTCCAACACTGCAATAGGAGGATTATTAGGGAAGAAATAAGACCAACAGTCCTATGTCATTTATTTTGTGAGCAAGAACTTGTCCCATGTCAAGTTAAACTATACAGTTTCTGAAAAGGAATTCTTGGCAGTAGTTCATGCTATCAATAAGTTTTGCCACTACATTACAGGATATGAAGTATTTGTACATACAGATCACTCTGCCATTAGATTTATCATGAATAAACCCATTACTAATGGTCAAGTGACTAGGTGGCTCCTGCTATTGCAAGAGTTTAATATCACCATTCTTGACCGACTTGGAAAGGAAAATTTGGTAGATGGTTTTCTTTCACGCATAAAAAATGAGGATGATGATATTCCCATTCATGATAGTTTCCCAGATGAGCACCTTTTTTCCCTCTCTGTAAATACCCCATGGTTTGTGAATATGGAAAACTATTTGGCTACTAGGAAGTTACCGTATCATTTGTCACCTCATGAAAAGCGTAGAATTATTGCGCAAAGTGCCAATTACTCTTGGGTTGGTCATGAGATTTTTTGTACTGGTCCAAACTTGATTATTTGTAGATGTGTCTGAGAAGATGAGATACCAGAAATCCTACGAAGTTGTCATGATGGACCATGTGGTGGCCATTTTTTTGACAAACGTACAGCATATAAGGTGTTACATTCAGGTTATTATTGGCCTAGCATTTTCAAGGATGTTTCCAAGTATGTGAGGAGTTGTGATAGTTGTCAAAGGATAGGAATACCCACATTAGTAGATGAAATGCCCTTGCATTCCCAAGTTATGATAGAACCTTTCGAGAAATGGACCCTTGACTTTGTAGGACCAATTTCACCCATGTCTCATAAGAAAAAATATATGTTGGTTTGTATAGAGTATGTCACCAAGTGGGTAGAGGCAAAATCCCTATTTAGGGCTACAGAAAAATCTGTTGTCGAATTCATTTATGAAGACATATTTACCCTCTTTGGTGTTCCTCATGAAATTATTACATATCAGCACTCAATTCACTTCCAAGCTGATGAGAGAACTATCGGAGAAATATGGGATTAATCATTGCATGTCTTATCCACACCACCCACAAGCTAATGGTCAGGTAGAGTCCAAAAACAAAGTTCTAGAAGCTATCTTAACCAAGACTGTTCAAATGCATCATCAGGATTGGGCTGATAGGCTTCCAGAGGCTTTGTGGCCATATCAAACCACCTATAGAAACACCACATGGTATACCCCTTATGAGCTAGTGTATGGGAAACAAGTACTTCTACTAAAATAATTCCAAGTAAGGACCTTTTGTATTGCTACAGTTGTTATTCGATAAATCGATAGGTGCAGACACTAACTGATCTCCCTAGATCCACCTAGATCTAGAACAAAGCACACCATAACATGACGCTTTCCTTAAGTTTTAAGTATTGAATTTACTAACTAAAGAGGGCTAAGTGACATATCATTTAAACGTTGCTTCCTCTCACTATCTCCATCCTAGATCCATTCCAACATTCATACAATGATGATCCTGCAAAAGAACGCAACCAACCAAAGTGATAATAATAGAATAAACTCAATATAAACCTATGTATGTGATCAAGGAATCATACAATAAAACACAACAAGCTTTATAGGAAAGAATCATATTACTGTATCGTATTAAATGTGAAAGAGAGATTACAACCATGGCCTTGATTTCATAAGGTCCCTTCCAACTGTCCTTCGTTCCCCACACACTTCTTGCTCCAAGGATTCTGAGACCATGGATCTAATAGCCACTCACAATCTATCTTGACAAAGCAAATATCAAAGCCACTCTAACCAAGCTAACAATCCCAAGCCAAAAACAACTAACTTTCTCCATGAGAGCTCCTCTCCTTTTATAAGTTGAAGAGGATAAGGTGAGGAGGTTAGGATGGTTCCACTAAATCATGAAAGAGAGTAAGATCCAAACCATTTGGATGCCACCTCACCATGGAAGTTTCTCCTTCTAGAAGAATCGAGAAGATGCCCATTTTTCCCACATATGAGAATTCTCGCACCCTGCCTATAGAGTAGACTACGAACTCCTTGCGACCTAGCTATGATGCAGCCTGTGAGAATCAGGCATTCTCGCACCCTATTTATAATGCAGCCTGTGAACTTCCTCTTTTATAGGGTTTTTACAAAGGAAAATGCAACTTCTTTTCTCAGGAAAAGTTCTTCTCCCTTCCTTCTTCAAGAACTCAGGCCACTGACCCCTCTGAAGGCAATAGATAGGTTTACATCATTAACAGTCATAGGGATGATGAAAATAATGTGTAACAGAGAGCCCCCCAAAGTATGAAGGTAGAATAGAGTGATAGATGAAATACTTTGTCGAGTGTGTGTAGGGAACAAGGAACAGTTGGTCGAAAACCTGCCAACAAACAAGGAAATATAGTACAATAATATATCATCACTGACGTAGGCATTCCCATACTCAGAATACAAATGAATCAAAGCATAAATGCCGACATGTGAAGATCCATGTCAAGTAAGACACGTCATGGCCACCAAACATACATTGTGGATCCATGTCAAATATGAACATAGCCACCAAAAATACGTTGTGGATCTATGTGTTAAATACTCAAATTTGAACATAGCCACGAGACATACAATGTGGATGTATGCAACAGTACAAACTGAATATACTCCAACGCAACCTGAATCTGTTAGAAAAGATCTAGGGTCTTCATCTCCACCACTCTATAGTACGAATCTAACCATGTGAATACATGTGTCGAAGTCGAACATGGTAGAAACCACTTGATTACCTATCATTAGTGTATATCATTAACAAGCGCGAGGGAAATCACCATTAATGTCAATGACTCCCAAGGTACACTAGTACAATCCAACGAATGTGACTTAATGAGATGAAGTCGAACACTCGACGGAATCTCCCGATCAGGGGTCAATAATGAAAACCCACTGTCGAAAGCAAGTAAACCTGCCATTGAGGCATGCAATTTCCAAGGTAACAATTAGTTTCTAAGTCTAATTTTTGGATAATGAGTTGAAGTCGACAGGAAAAGACTCATCATAGGAGGGCCTTAATGTATCCCACATCAATGACATGAAACAAGTAACAAGATTTGATGTAGGTTAGAGTAACAAGTGATTCAGGACTGACTCAGGGATGGTTGATGCAATAGAAGGCTTAAAGACTACAGAAATGGCCGACGCAATAGAAGGCTTTCTGGGTTGAATTTCTCTTTGAAAAAATTGACGACACGACAACTGCCTTGGAAATATTGACTCAACAACAAGGATCACAGACCAATTTGTAATCTTATAGGAGTATGATTAGGATACAAGTGGATTTTCCAACTTAGACACAAGGCGAGTGAAAGGGTGTCATGTTCAAAAGCGACTTTTCCATGCAATACAGGTTTAGACACAATTCTTTCCCAATTTTTCCCCCACCATTTCTGGCGAGTACCTCTTTATTTTTACACAAGCTTGAGGAGGATAACNTAGAGAGTCTGAAAAACACTTAAAGAGAACTCTCTCAATTCCTTTTTCGTAAAGTAGTCTGATGAGACTAAAAAAGAGATAAACTATTACTCAACAGACATTTTCTTCAAATACTTTAACGAGCGTGAAAAGAATAAGGTCACTCAGCAATCTTTTCATGTTTAGAGAGTTTGAAAAGAGATTAAAGGGAACTTCAGGGGGTTCCTTTTTCTTATAACCTTTATGATCCAGGTGGATATCGGGGGCCACCCACCTTTTCCAAATGGCTCAAAACAGTTTTCTGGCCATTTTGGCAATTTACTATTTTTAGCAGGTCTTCACTTCCGGGACCATTTTGAGGGCCTAAATGAAGTTTTTTTGAGATCGAGATTCTCAATGATAGCCGAAGGCATGATTGAGGCCCCAAAATGAATCTCCTCGACGATACCTTTCCAATGAGCTATCACACGCCTAAAACGGAGATCGTATGCAAAAGTTACAACCCCGGGAAGTTGATACACCAACTTACCCAAACGGGGCCCACATGACTTTTGGCGCTTCATCTCCTAGGGTTAGGTTTTTGGATGTCTAGGAATTTTGGCATTCCCAGCTATTGTAAAAAGGCCTTTAGAGCCTCATTGTAACCATCTTCTTGCGAATGCAAGTAGCCGTCACATCTCTTCTCAGAGATAAGCTGCCACCATTCTAGCGAGTCTTTCACTCTGTATTTTTACAGTCTCTGTACATTTCTTTCATTAATAGAAATCGTGTATTACTGTATCTCTGTGTTTATGGTTGCATATATGATATATTTTTGTTATATTACTGGATATACGCGATATCTCTGTGCAT
>JASDQU010738541.1:99454-111401 GCA_032191745.1 Picea mariana | reverse complement strand
TCATTCCCCACATACTTCTTGCTCCAAGGATTCTGAGACCATGGATTTGATAGCCACTCACAATCTATCTTGACAAAGAAAATCTCAAAGCCACTCTAACCAAGCTAACAATCCCAAGCCAAAAACAACTAAATTTCTCCATGAGAGATCCTCTCCTTTTATATGCTGAAGATGATAAGGTGAGGAGGTTAAGATGATCCCACTAAATCATGAAAGCGAGTAAGATCCAAAACATTTGTATGCCACCTCACCATGGAATTTTCTCCTTCTAGAAGCATCGAGAAGATGCTCATTTTTCTCACGTATGAGCATTCTCACACCCTACCTATAGAGCAGACTGTGAACTCCTCATGACCTAGCTATGATGCAGCCTATGAGAATCATGCATTCTCACACCCTAGATATAATGCATCTTGCGAAATTCCTCTTTTATAGGGTTTTTACAAAGGAAAATGCAACTTCTTTTCTCAGGAAAAGTTCTTCTCCCTTCCTTCTTCAGGAACTCAGGCCATTGACCCCTCTGAAGGCAACAGATAGGTTTACATCATTAACGGTCATAGGGATGACGAAAATAATGTGTAACAGCAACATTGGGATTAAACTTAGATGAGTCTCAGAAACAACGATCCCTACAATTAAATGAGTTGTATGAGATCAGGCAAGATGCCATCCAATGAACAATATTAGTCCAAAACCAGAGGAGAAAGTGGCATGACAAGTTTATTAAGAAGAAACACTTCCAACATAGTGATTGGGCTTTGTTGTTTGAATCCCAATTTAAAACCTTCAAAGGTAAACTTACCACTCGGTGGTTGGTTCCTTACGAGGTAGTCACCGTGTATGATAATGGGGCTGTGAAAATCAAAACAATTGACGATGGAAAAGTCTCCTTTGTAGTAAATGGACACCGACTCAAACTTTATCATAGGCCCATTTCCAAAGAATATTTTCTACAGGTCATGTCAACTGACAAGGCATTGGCCTTAGTAGATGGGGAAGTCCCCCCTTTTTCTTGAATGTTTTTCTGAATTTTTGACTGTACATATGTAAATAATTTTGAATTTTGTTGATAGACAATTCTAGAGATTTCTATAGGTATTTATTTCACCAAGAGTAGATAGTTTCAAGGAGATATAAAGAAAGTATTTTTCTTCAAAATATTCCTATATTTGAACCTTGTTGTCTACTAAGCATCCATTGAATAATGACTTGTTGTAATTAGACACATTTTTGCAAAGATTTCCATCTTCTTTTTGTAAATGTGTTGAACCTGCATAGAATAGATCTAGCTAAATAATGATACACACATTTGCAGAGAGAATAGAATAAAGAAGAAGAAGGAGAGAAAGAATGGAAAAAATTCTCATTAACCGTTGTGAATAATGAATAATTTACACTGTATAACTCAATGAGTTCGACTTGAGGTGAACCAAGCCGCCATAGTGGTGGTCTAGAGTGATCTAGACACACACCAGCAGTTACAGGATTGAATTGCCACCTATTCTAGTCTCTCAGGCAGTTACGGGAGTGAACTTCCACCTATTCTAGTCTCTCAGGCAGTTATGGGAGTGAACTGCCACCTATTCTAGTCTCTCAGGCAGTTACGGGAGTGAACTGCCACCTAGTTGAGTCAACTAGTCAACTAGTCTTCAGTTAACTAACTGAACAGAAAGTAGTGAGAAGTTAACTCAAGAAATCAAGGATAATGCTCCACTTTGGTGATGATACCAAGGAAAGGTCGAATTAGCATGGTGATGATCCCAATGTTGCATGGTGATGATCCCAATGCAACATCTAAACTCAACTCAACTAGTTAAACTGAAGTGTGAACTGAAAGAGAATATTCTCCATGTGGAATATTCTCTCCTAAAATATAGGAGACTGGATAATGACTAATAATGACTAATAAACAAACAAAACCTTAGGAAAAATAAATCCTAGGTGTGTGTGAAGTAACTCCAACACTTTTTCTCAAGGCATCTTAAATAGCGGTTACTCTTAAACCTTCACCACTAGATATAAGGAAGTGATACTATAACCATCAAGATTAGAGGTTACTCATACAATTTCCCCGAGAAACCTGAGTAAGTGAGTAAATTATATTTATTAAAGAGTAACAAGGAGGTTTGATTAGTGGTTAGTCATGGAAACATCACAACAACTAAAAAAAGAAGAAAGTGAGTTGAGCCTAAAGATACCTTTCTGTTTTTTTCCAATGGTACCATCCACTACACACTAAAAATGTTTGATCATATCATATCTTTAGATAGGCCACGTCCGCTTAAGTACCCCTTACATCAGGACAATCTATAAGGAATATATAAAGGAAAATCATTCTCTAACATAAATATCATCCCAATTTAAAAAAAAGAGAGAGAGAAAAAGAATCAGAGTTGTTCCCCCATCTTCTTGCACAAAGCAATCTTACATTAAAATATTAAAAGATGGAGGGAAATTCTCTGAGGGTGTAAGAGGCTAACCCTTCAGGATACTAAACAGGTCTACTGGAAGTGGGTACTGGCCTATGGTATGACTAGGTAAACCCACCAAAGTATTGAATAGCCTTGCTAGCAGCGGGGCATTCTACCTAGCGAGGATGATAATATGATAAAAAATATTAAGAAATTCCTAAATATTAAACTTGTCCTGATGTATGGAATTACTTGTAGACAAATCTGACACGAAGTATGTATGGTTAAGCTAAGGTTAATGAACTTCATAAATCTTCCATTGGGAATTAACTTTGAGACTATCTTGAAACTCTCTCACCTACCTCTTCTTATCTATATGTAGGATATTTTATCCTATAGGTGGGGCGATATTCTAACCGTCTCATCAAATCAACATGTGAAATTTATCTATAGACTTAACAAGTTGTAAATCTTCAGCTATTGGGAGAATTGATTGGTTTCCTATATTGTTTATTGTGAGGTGTCACAATACTTAGGAGTGGGGGAGGGGTTTCATGGGTTGAAAAATGACAACATTGCTTATCTACAATCCATGAGCAGAAGTAGACTCTTTGTAAAAAAATATGTATATTTTTTTTATGATATGGGATATTATATCAACACCATTTATTTTTATTGAAATGCTCACTGTGTGTTATAAACCTGTTGTATATTTCTTTAACAAACCACTTGACTAGTTTTTCTTTACAGACTGTTCATTACAGATTTTTGATTACATGCCTTATAGTATGCGAGAGAAAGGAACATATTGTTTGAGCATGATGGAAAAACAAGTAATAATGGAACACTTTTATCCTGTCTCTGCTCTTGTTCACTGTGACTATCAAAAGTGTTTTAAGATTGAGTGTTATGGATAAAAAATCTATTACAAGATGAACAGATTTCATTTCGCACAGGAGTAACATATGGAGTGCCATATGGAGTGTCGTATGGGGTGTCATTTGAAATACCATATGAGGTGCCATATGGACAACCGGATGGCGCACCATATGAAGGATCGGATAAGATGTATACACATAGTAAATTACCATGATTTCAAGTTACCAGGAATCGTTTGAATTTATTTGGCTAATTAGTTGTATGATGACTTAGTTAGATGGCAATTGAGAATTAAATGATACAATTCTTAAACATTTTTATGATCAAATGTCCAAGTCAAATACTTGGACATTGATATAACTCCTTCATCATTATGATTGCCTCTGAAAAGATGCTCTTTGAATTTGAAATCGGCGCACTCACACTCACACATGGAAACTCGTGTGTGATGAATTTGTCAATGAATTCAACTATTTCCACATTGTGCGCATTCAAAATCGGAGGGATAGATCAAATCGCTATCCCATTTATGCATTTTTCTCATCCTCTACTCAATTGTCTTCTCCCTTTGCCTAATTGTGCTCAGCCTCTACCTAATTGCGCTTGTCCTCTATCAAATTCTGCCCTCTATTCATTCTCCACATTTTCACCATGCCCAAACGATATGATTTGTCCTCCTATTCCAACGTCTTTTCTATTCCCAAGTTCACACAGTGTAGGGAGGTATTCCTTCACACAGGGTGGGGACCATTCTTGGCCCATCTGCAGGGCCACAATGACAGCGTTTCTCTGAAATTCCTCCTCAGATTCGATGGAAGCATTGCACACGTGGGCTCTCTGACCTTCTTGGTCTCTAGGGAATCAATTTCCTCATCCAAAAAGATTCCAAGTATTGGAGACCGCTGGTTCAAACACCACCAGTTGCCACAGGAGAGCTACAACAGGGTCTTTAAACCTGAGTGCTATAGCAGGAAAACCCCCCTATGGACTACACTAGGGTTCAACATGCAAGCAGAGCTAACCGTCTAAAGTCTCCTACTTTTAACAACTACCCCGAAAATACCCCACATTCATGCATAAAATACAAAGTATAAGGATCTGACAACTCTACCTTAAACTCTGCGTTCGGTATCGATCCTTTTGTGTTCGGTTGTTCCTCGACTGCAAATCGCCTCCCAAGGCCAACCTATATTCACCAAAAGACAAATAATAAACTATGAACATGCATCTTATATATGAATTAGTGGGTTAGATGTCATAATAAAATGTAAATCAAACATAAATATTGAACACATCATATGGTGGGATAGAAAAAGTACTTCTTTATATTAATCTCGCAAAGTCACTTACAAATGAAATCGGTGACTGCTCCTCGAACCTGGTCCGGGATCCTCTTCACCAAGCTCCAACTACTTCCATGTATCCTTATCCTCTCACACTTCTCTCTAAATAATGGGCATAGGCTTATGAATGAGGAAAAAGGGCAAGAATAGGGAATTTTGGCTCAAAACTCACATTGTGGCTGCAAATTCTTGGGGCAAGGGGGGGAAGTGAAATGGGAAGAGTTTAATTGTTTGTATGCTTAGATTTAGAATGAGAACCCAACAGCTCCTTTTATATGATAAAAGGATGGTTATTCAATTGGGTGATGGGCTATAGGTGGTGGGACAATTGGGAAACAACCCAATAGCCCGTAATCTCAACGAATTCCTTGCAACTTTTTAATTTTTAAAACTTTTGTGAGTATATGCAGGTTGTAATGGTGCATCTAGCATATGTACGTGAGTTGTAATGGTGCATCAAGTGTGTGTAAATAGGTAGTAATAGTGTAGAGTGCGTACATCTTCAAAAATGTGGTTTTTAAGAAGAGTTGCTTAGTGATGGCTTGGCAAAAATGGCAAGTAAGAAGGCTTGATGCCAGGTATGCATGTACGGTGCAATTTAGGGTTATAAAACTGAGTTTCAGAATATCTCTGGAGCTAAGGGATACTCCAAGGAGTGGATTAAGGATCATATAATTAACCCTCTGATAGTCATCACCAGAATTATAACTTGTGAAGGTAGATATTTTGTTTTTAAATCCTGCCATTTTCTATTATTAGCTCATTTTCAATTCAATAAGCCATTGAATTTCCCTTTTTACTTCTTAAAAGGTCTTGAGAATATGTCTTCCCAAGTACGAAAGAACATGGCCTGTTGGATCACGTTGTCATTGATGCCAATGGTTTGATTATTTGGGAGATTGTTGGATCATGTTGTCATTGATGCCAATGGTTTGATTATTTGGGAGATTGTTGGATCATGTTGTCATTGATGCCAATGGTTTGATTATTTGGGAGATTGTTGGATCATGTGTCATTGATGCCATTGGTTTGATTATTTCGATGTCAAGTGATTGATTGAAAAGTTTGATTGATTGATGATTGATGAACAATGTATATGTATTATCCTTGATGATAATGATAGATGTCAAGTGGAAACCAATCGATGAAGATGGATCAATATGCATAAATTAAGATGGATCAATGAGTTGTCATTGATACATGATGAAGATGTATATATTATGCATAGTTTGATGACTCGTTATTATCTTATCATGATTGATAAGGTGCACAAATGGATGACCTCCAAAGTGGTCCCCTTACGGTGAAATCCCTCATGGGAAGATGCTTTGTGGTTGAGTTGTGGTTGAGAGAACCTGTGCTTGTATGTGGAATAATGAGATGAAGATCAACGAATTTATTTGTGAAATTATCCTATATGGATAGTGCTTGTCATGCCATTTCCAGTGGTATGTGGAACGTCATATAACTCCTCATGGTTTGAGAGTTATGGCCCTACGAAGATGAAGGACCCCCATATGAAGGCTTGAAGCCCCTAAGGTCAAAGAAGTCAAAGTGAACTAAAAGAAGAAATAATTATTTAAATGACAAGCAAGGCACATCTTGAAATTAAAAGAAATGCTCAAGGAACAAGAAGAGAGAAATAAGACTCAATTAGAAGAAAAGGAAGAAGAGATCACAAGACTAAAGAATGGAAGAGAAGATATAAATGTAGATGATGAGATTAGCAAAAGTTTTGAAACCATTTTCCATATCAAGACCCAAATTAAAGAAGCCAAAAGAATAGAGGAATTGTTGAAGAATCAAATAAATGAAAAGGAAGAGTCATGTTGTAAGTCAAAAGATGAAATTGTTGACCTTAGAAAGAAGGTAGAAAAGTCAAACAAATTCTTGAATAGCTCACGAATCTTGGATGAGATCTTGGAAAGTCAAAGATAACCATGTGATAAATCAGGTCTTGGATACAAACGAGAAGATACACATGCTGAAGCAAGCACCTCAAACAAGAATGAGGCAAGNACAAGGCAAAGAAAATTTCAAAAGAACAAAGCAAGGAAGACCTCAAGAAGCTACTCTTGGGACACCAAAGAAAATGTATGAAAGTATTTTTCATGGGAATTGTTATTCATGTAATGGACATGGTCAAAAATATTTTGAATGTATAGCTTATGAAAGGAGATACAATGAAATATTTTATAACACCATAAGGTGTTGGAGATGTGATCAAGTAGGACACATTATTGTTCACTGTAACACCATGAGATGCTACAGCTGCAGTGGATTTGGCCATAAATCCCAAGATTGTTGGAACACAAGAAGAAAGTTCATGATGAGGACTTCACATAGCATGGATAGAAAAAGGAATGAAGTAAGGAAGGGAGACATCTTTGAAAAGATAGATGCTCAAAGCTCAAGTTCTGAGGAGCAGGGACATCTACAGAAGTGAGTGAAGAAGATAGAGAAACCAGAACAGAATGAAAGACTGAAGGGAAGTTCAAAAATGTCATCTATTGAGGCATACGTGGGTGACAGTGGTATCAGTCGCATACATATGCAGGTTGACCTTGTATAGGTCGCGTACATATGTGATTTGTCTGTGCAGTAGGCTGCATATATGTGGTGAAGCCTAAGGAAAAGGGCTATGCACAGGGATTGCAGCTTGATATGTTGGTATAACTCGATGTTGCAGAGTCTAACATTGTTGATTGTAGGTTTTGACACTGTTTGTTGCATTTTTTCATGGTTCTCTGTTAGATCATGTAAGGTGACGATGTAAAATAAATCTTGGGTGCATGGCACTAACCCATGAGTATGGATTGATGTTGATATGTGGGGGTAAATGGCTGGTACATATTTGAGTTTCAATGATATATCTTATGATGTATTATTGGAAGATATGTTGGATGTCATGGTGCATGCATTTTGCATGTGGTTGGGCTACATATTGAGACATATAGTTGGTGAGTTGAATTGATGTTTATGTTGTACATCATTGAGGAGTCATAGTTTGTTGATGCATGGTTGATATACTTGCTTGGTGCAAGTGATGATGCATGATGGTACACTCATAGATGGTATTTGTTTGGCTTATTGATAGATGCACATGGTTGGCATAATTGGTAGATGCATATGGTTGGCATATTGGTAGATGCACATGTTGGCATATTGGTAGATGCGCATGTTGGCATATGGTGGATACATTCCACGGATGATATATGTTGACGTACATGGTTAATGAACATGTATGTTGTGCATAATGTACTTGGTTTATAACTTGTTCATGGTTCTATATTTTCATTATTGACATATATTTAGTTTGATGTATGGTATGGCACAAGTTTGATGCATGAACAGGTCCAAGGATCGTCATAGAGAGAGTGGTTGATCTATGATCTAGTTGAAATAAATAAGATAGCGATGGACTCTTGCAATACATCCTTTGTGTGGATCAATAGAGAGATTCTTGGTAGAATATTTTTTGGAGCATTGATGGAGAGCTTCTTGTGAGAGCATATTTGGTGTGGATCTCTTGAGCATGATTGAATATCTATTCTGAGAAAGAGAGCGTGAGGAGGATCTCATGGACACATCAAAGTTTCGGAAATGTCATAGATCTTGACAGCAAAAGTCTCGGAGCTTTAGAAACCCTAGTTTGAGGTGTACGCGGGTCGTAATGGGCCAGGGTGTGTACATACGCGGGTTGTATGAGGACAGGGCACATACAGTGGATGGAATGATGAATACTTGTGTTTGAGTTGGTGCCAAGATCTTGGATGCTAAGGCAGGTTCCAGATCTACATTCTATGGGCTAAGATCTTCCACTGAGATACTGGTATGGTTACATTATTGTCTTGATGGATATTATTGTTTGATGTGTTGTGAATGCTTAGGGAATTCTTGGTATGGCTTCTATGATGTGGTTCAGTTTGGTTGATTTGGTTGATGGAGTGAGCAGTACTCTTGTGATTCAGAGGTGACATGATTGCTATGGTATACTAGTTTTTATACATGATTGAGATAGCATTCATACTAATTGATTGTGGAGCATGAGTAGACTATTGGAAAGCTTGGATGTGTTGTGACTGGCTGGTGGTCAGATTGGATAGTTAGAGACAGAAGAGAATGATATATTGGTTGCAAAGGATCTGAGTTGATCTTGAAGGATAAACCCTAATAGTTCAGAATGTATACGCAGGTTGTTGTATACACTGGCCATGTACACACGCGGGCTTTAGTGAGCTAGGGTGCATACACACGCGAGCTGCACTACTAACAGGTCGCGTAACTATTGACAGATTGATATCTGTTGAGTATTGTTGCCTCATCTCAGTTGATGATGAGAATGTAAGATGAGTCTTTCATATAGAGCTAGTGCTCTTGTAGAGTTGTATTCTATTCAGTTGTTGCTAGAAAACCCTCAGATTGTTGTCCATAATAAAAAGAAAAATTGTAAATACATCTTGTGTTCTTTGTGTTCCTTATGGTGATGAATTTTTAATGATATATTGTTGATATATGTTGCTAATATATGTTCACATCTAACTGGTTATAAATGACAGCAATGAGTAATGAGTAAAATGTTGAATGCTAACTAATGAGTTTTGTGTAAGAGGGAAGTTTTGGGAAAAAGAGCCCCACACTCATTCACCCACCCCTCTAAGTGTGGTAGGTGTGTCCAACATGGCCAATCCCCATAGCATCTTATTCCACCATGGCCTCATCAAATTACTTGTTATAGTCGAGTTGGAAAAATAAAGGAAGACATGGGATGAGTTTATTTATCAACTCTCAAACCCCCATCTTACAATCAAAACCAACAAGAAAACACTTGATTTATGGACTGTTGCTCCATCCAAACCCCATTATCCAAAGACTCTAAACTCTCCTACTCAAGATATCCCTTTACCGGAACAAAAGACCAAGAAACTTGTTGATACCCCTGCAATCTCATCGGGCAAGAAGACTAAGAAGCCTATTGATAATTCTACAATGCCCTCAACATCTATTAATCCTGCACCCAAAAAGTTACAAGAGGCAATTCAACAAGACTTCCCTGTAGTCCCCACAAATATGAGAGGAGCTAATTGATTCAAGAGAGGATATTTTCAAAAAAGTGCTCGAAATACAAGAGGAAAGCCTAATGAAAAACTCCCAAGCACTTCAGATCCGATCCAAGTATCTTTCGATCTTGAAAGCCCTCATAAGAGACCTAGGGAAGTTTCTGCAAAATATTTGGAGCCTGATAGAGAATTCAAACCTGAACCTATCCCTTATCATAAACCCTCTATTACTCCTACCTCACACATGCCTTCACCAAATCCTAAAGCTGATAGAATTTATACAACTATCAAGGGATCCAAGCCCTCTTCTAAGATATCTGATCACACTACAACCATTGAAAAATTACAATAGGAAAATGTTCATCTGTTGCAACAGTTAGAAGAGAGGAAGACTTTGGATAAGAATATCTACCATGATAATGCATTATTACAAGAAAAAGTGAATTCCCTCCAACGATTGGTTGAACAAATGACAAATACCAATCGCAAACTCCAGGCACAATTGAAACATCATAAGAGGCACAAGACAAAATCTTCAGGACAAGAGAGAGAAGCTTCTAAAGCTAATCCTTCTTAGCAAGTCTAGTCATATAAGGCAATTCATTTTTGTTTGCAATGGGACCTGCAAAATCTTAGGTGTGGGGGTAATGTTTGACTCGTGATTTGGTTAATTAATGATGATGATTAAATCCTTTTTGACCGGTATTATATGTGTATTTAACCATTTTGGAGAAGTTTTCAAGTATTTTCATATCTTTATACCAGGTATGTGCAATTGATGTTTTGTGATGGTTTTAAGTTTAATTCAGATCAATTTAATGATTATGAGAAGCTAATGCGCGATCTGTGTGTCACAGGGAAAATTCGTAATGCATTTTTCCATCCAGTAGCTCATCTGGTACTCCATCCGGTACTGCGTCTGGTACTTCATCCGGCACTGCATCCAGCACTAAGAGCACGGGTGAGTTCGCGGTTGTTACATTGGCGCCCTATGTTGGGCGAATCAGCAACATGGGTTTTGTTCACCCTCGTGGAATCCAGCTACTGAGCTCTTGACATATCATATTAAGTAGTTATGTTGATCGTTGATTGGCTCGTTCAGTTTATAGAATCCAAAGGCAGTTATAGTGTATTTAATGGAATTTACGATTTTTAGAGGAGGTCGACCTTTCCAGTGGTTGACCTCTTGGGTTGTAATCATTATAAATACCACAGTAGTGGTCAAACAAATGGTCAAGGATTATTAGAATCGTTTTGTTGTGTAAACTCAAACATTTCCACAAACTTGTGCTAGACTGCGTTTTTTAATTTAATGCCAGAACCGTGTTGACTTAGCTCACGATTTGTTGTTGAGGAGTAGCCACGACCTGTTGGGGGGGCCACCAATGGTCTGGGTGAATACTTAGATAGATAGCTTGTTTATTTTAGTTGTGCAATTATCATTTCCTTTATTTTCTGTTATATGTGTTTTTATCATTTTACATGTTGTGTGTTTGTTGTTCATCATTTAATTGTTGAATTTCATTTTTGTAGGTTGCTTGCAGGAGATAGTTGTTAATATGCTGTGTAATTTTAATCATTAGTATATATCTTGCAAGCTACTAACCTTGTTGTGTGTTAAATGTTAAATTGAATTTATGCAGGTTAAAATAGAATAGCTAAAACAGAGTATTAATTTAACACAGAGTACAGAGTTTCTTTGGCAAAGTTTCAATGGATTAATAGTTGCGAGTTTTATGCATTTAATTCTCAGTTTGCTTATCTAGTTTGATTATCAATTTTGTTGTATTATGTTGAGGTAGAAGTAGAATTTTAATTATGTTTTTATAAGCATTTTAACTTGCAATTTGAATTTTTAATAATAGGATTAGCTTAGCTTATTTTATGAAATTTCCGCTCTAGATTTAAATTGCAATTTTAATTAGAAGTTTGAGTTCAAGTTAAGTTTTTAGTTATGAGTTTATAATCTTATGAATTTTCTTACATTAGCATAAGAGTGCATTTGAATTAAGTAGAATAGTGTTTTCTTATGATTGATGATTAATGCATAAATTGAGAGATCACATGGATTTTTAGGATAGCTGATATTTCTTCTATGATGGCTAAGCTCTCGTTATATTGCTTGATTCATACCTTTCATTTTGCTATAGAAGTTAATATTGAATTCATTCCTATTGAGCTATCACTAATCATTAGATGTCATCGTGATGTCATAAGACACCGAAGACATAATAATCATATTTGAAGTTTCTTG
>JASDQU010738541.1:74811-89508 GCA_032191745.1 Picea mariana | reverse complement strand
CTATCATATCTAACATAGTAATGAAATAACAGTATATCATAGAGAAAAATAACACAACATCAATCACACACAACAACAAGATGTATGTGGTTCACCCTCTCCCTAGGGCTACGTCCACAGAACTATGTTTTATAATGTATTAAGTGAAAGCATACAGTCCTATATGCGCTCTTAGCTAGCAGATCTTCTCTCTTCCTCCCTTCCCTGTGCAAGCAGCTACAGGGTTGATCTTCGCACCCAACTGAAGATCTTACAACACAAACTTCTATCTCCACACAATCCTCCTTTCTCAGTAATAAAAAAAATCACTCATCATCACATAATCGAACTAACGACGACGACAACAACCCGATCCTAGGTCCTCTTGACCTTTATTTATACATTACAATAGCTCACCAAAAGCCTTAGGCCGAAGCCTAGGTGTCAAAACCCTAGATACCTAAACCCTAGGTGTCTAAAACCCTAGGTCAACTTGACCCACTTTTCAGGGCTTCGTCGGCCTGTCTTTCCTTCTTTCCCATGAGGTGCTCCAAAGCATCTATCGATGGATTTTTCCTCTTGATGAGTTGTCCACGATCCGTCTTCCTTGATAATCTGTCTTCCTCGATCTCCTCATCCAACGGTTTTCTTTCTCTTACTTCGCTCCGTCTTTTCTGCTCTTTTGCTCACTTCAACCTAGTATCAGTCACTGTGTCTTCCGCGCATTTCACATTTCATATTTTCTTCCTTAATCTTTGCTTACTTCCATAACCAAGGGCCAACAGGCCCCCAACACTCACATGTGACTTGTCCCGAGGCACTCTAATCTGAACCTTCTGCTTTTCTTCAACTGCAGACTGCGCAGCGTAGTCTATGTTTTCTGCTATGTTCATCCCCACTATGTGCAGGTTGTCTTTTCTATGTCTGGTACCCATTTTCAACTGCACCTGGTACCTAGACCCTTCTCCTTTTGTTTTTATCGAGAGTTGCGAGGCAATTGATTGTCATAGTAAAATTTCAACCGGCTCCCATTCATGAATCCCTCCTTCCATTCTCCTTTCAAAGACTTCAACTGCGCAGCTCCTCCTTCCGTGACATAGGCAACCTCACACGACCCCATCCAATGTGTTCTAAACTTCCCTGGATTCTTCATGAACTTGTTTTCGTATACCAATACCAGATCTCCTTGCTTAAACTATTTCTTCTTGATGTTTCTGTCATGGTAAGCCTTTTCTCTTTCCTTCTGCACTTGCTAATGGAATCCTGCAATAATCGGTCTTCCTCTAGTTTGACCAACTGTGCGAGCCTCTCTTGAATAGTTCCATTGTCATCCATATCTGTAAAGGTTGTGATTCTTAAGCTAGGGACCATATATTCCATCGGGACAACTACTTCTAGACCATAAACCAACTTGAAGGGGGTCTGCATTGTTAGCTTCTTACAAGTGGTTCTATAGGCCCATAATACTGTTGGTACTCTTAAATCCTAGTCATCCCTATTCACACTGAAAATATTGTATTATGTTTCTATAGGCCCATAATATTGTCTCGTTCACTTGTGGGTGGTAAGGAGTGCTCTTTTGATGGTGAACTTCAAATTCATGAGTCAAGGCTTCAATAGTCTTATTAATAAAATGTGTACCTTGATCACTCGTGAGGATCTTTGGGCATCCAAACCTAGTTATGATATCATCAAATATGAAACACGCAGTTGTAGTTGCACTACATTCCTTAACTACTCTTGCTTATGCCCAGCTGGTCAAATACTTTGTCACAGTGATGATGTATCTGGCTCCTATGTGATTTCCTGGTGGGTTTATAGGTCCCACGAAATCAATGGTCCATTTCTCAAATGCTTGTAAGGTTAGCTAGGGTGCTAATGGCATGTCATATCTTATGGACAGTTTCCCAACTCTTTGGCATACATCGCAAGTTTTATAGTAGTCTTTAGCATCTCTGTTTAAATTAGGCCACCAGAGGCCAGCTCTAAGAACCTTCTGCTTTGTTGTTTTTCTTGTGTAGTGTCCTCCTGTGATGCCTTCATGGGATTCTTCTAAAATCAATCGTATTTATACTTCCATAACACATCTCCTCAATATCTCATTCAGTCCCATATTGTATAGATGTCCAAGTATAAGTGAAAAATCTGCACTACCAGTTGTTTCTTCTGGGTGATTGTGTATTCACTAGGTTCCATTCCTGTTGACAGGAACTAGACTATCTTGGTGAAGTGATCATCAACTTGTCTAATGGCCAGCAACTGTGCATCCGACAGTGTATCCTCCAAACTAGTAGGTTCCTCTCCATGTTCCAACCTTGACAAGTGGTCAGGTCTTTTGTTCATTCTCCCTCGCTTAACCATGATCGCAAAATCATATTCCTGAAATAGCAGAAGCCATCTACATATTCTTCCCCCCAACACTGGCTTGTTTACTAGGTATTTTAGCATGGAGTGATCAGTGAACATTTTAAAGTGTCCTCCCAACAAGTAGTGGTAAAACTTTTGCAGCGCATACACCATGGCTAATCCTTCTCTCTCAGTGGTGGTGTAATTTATCTCATTTGTTGATAGATTCTTGCTAGAAAAGGCTAACGGGTGGTCAATATATCCTTCTCTTGGTTGTGTTAACACTACTCCCAATGCAATATAAGATGCATCAACATGCACATGAAATTCCTTGATCCAATCTGGGAAAACCAAAATAGGCGTAGTAACCATTTTCTGTTTCAGTGTGTCAAATCTCTGTTGACATTCTTTCGTCCATTGAAACTGACAATATTTCTTAAAAATCTTCTCCATGGGTGTTTTGATCTGTGCATAGTCTTTAATGAACTTCTTACAATATCCAATATGTCCCAACATTGTGCACACCTGTTTGACTGAAGTAGGAGGGGGTAAATCAACTATAATTGAAATCTTAGATGGATCTACTAGCAATCCCTGCTTACACACAATATGGCCTAGCATCACTCCAAAGGGTGAAAAGAAGATGCACTTCTTCAGGTTCAGGGAAATCTGACATTGCCTGCACTTATCCAACATTAGTGTTAAACACTCAATATGATTTTGCAGTAAGCTAAAAACAGTCCAATCATCAAAATATGCCTTCATAAATTTATGTAAAAACTCCTTGAATGCTTCGACCACCACCCTAGAAAATATGGATGGTGCATTCTTCAATCCAAACAACATCACTGTATACTAGTAGGATCCCCATTCTGTGGCAAATGTGGTCTTATGGTGATCTTCTTTGCCAATCCTGATCTGATGGTATCCTGAAAATTCATCTATAAAAGAATATACCTCATGTCCTCCTACATTATCTAACACTTCGTCAGTAAATGGTGTAGGGAATGGGTCATGAAAATAGGCATCATTCAGTTTTCTGAGATCTACACAGATCTTGATTTCTCTGGTCTTCTTATCCTACACCACCATAGGGCTAATCCATTCTGACTCTTCAACAGGTTCTATGATTCCTACTTCTAGCATTCTGTCTAGTTCAATCTTCACTTTCTCCTTATATTTAGGGTTCAATATGTAAGGTCTCTGTTTAACTGGCCTTGCATATGGTTTCAAGGGGATCTTCATCTCTCTCATGGGCCCTTTAATGCCCTTCATATCAGTGAATTTGGTTGGAAACAAGTCCTAATATTCATGCAGTAACTCTGTGATCTTATCAATAGTGGCAGCATCCCAATAATCTCCAATATTAGCAAGCTTAGATGCTTGCTCTATTCCAATACTAACTTTCTTGATTTTGATTGGTTGTCCAATGAAAGGTAGTTCGACTCCTGGTCCTTCTATGTTTCGTTGTCCTTCTGTTTCTGTGATGTTCACCTTCCCAGGATCATCATCTTCATTAGCATCGATATTGTAACATCCTTGCAATTTCTGAAGAGGGGCGGTCCATTAATCCTCTTCTTGCTTCACAGAGAGGCTAGGTGCCTCCTCAAATAATTTCTATCTACAATTTGTAAATCTTGATCTACCATAGGGTACTAACTTTCAAATAAAAATGTAGCTACAAAATAATGTGTCCCAATCTGCAGTGGTGAGGCGTAGTTCCGCTTCAAGGTACCAATTGATAGGCATTGTGTCTAGAGTATTGATGAATTTATGCACCCACTTCTCTTGAGGAATGCAGCTCCAGGCCTCCTCACAGTTTCTCACATGGTCTTTCGGGCAGCTTTGACCTGTGTACCTAACTTCGCATCCTTCAACTTGTTCGAAAAATCGCGTTGTCATCAAAGTGTGACATTGTGTCCAATTCGCGATGTTCCTTTTATGTGTTTCCCACCATCTTGCTAGAGTAGCTTTCAAAGCCTCATCTAGTGACAACAGTCTCTGTTGTACTAGTACAGTTTCTTCAAATTCCAATAAGAAAGTTTCTAAGTGATTTAAACCATCAAACGTGGGTAAATTACTTAATGTTGTTTCGATCCAATGAACTTCTCTAGTCAATCTAGCACATCACCGCGCAGAAAATTCATGCATCTTGTTATTCCAGTTCTCTAGTGCTTCTTCTAAGTTCGATGAGCATGCGTTGTCACTTCGCCAGCTTAGGTTCCCATCTGTTGTAGGATTAATGTAATCATGTTGTCTTGTGGTCAATTTGTATATATTCTCTAGCTCATATGTGCGGTTCTCTTCTCTGATGGGCTCTATGTATCTGGGACCTTCATCAGGATCCAAAGGTGCGATGACCCTAAGATCATCTCCTTCAAACATCATTCTTCTTTTCTTCAAGTCAAAAACAGTAGAATTTTTGAAATCCCAATCAATTCCTAATAGCATGGGGCAAGGATAGCTATCATCGACTATCTCAATCACATCGAATTCCACAAATGTTTTGACCCCATCAATGTCCATAGGGACATGTTCTAGTCTTCCGAAGGGGCTCACAGCTTGTTGATTGGACATCCTAAGCCTGATGGGGGAATAGATCAACTTAGGTTTTCCCATCAGTGCCCAGGTCTACTTCGTCATCACGTTGACCTCCAACCCTAAGTCAAGGACCACATAATATATATCATACTCTCCAATTTGAGCATTCAGGTGTAGTTCCTTATTTGTCCTTCTCCTTTTGGATAGTTGATGTACTTCTTTATTCAGTAGAGGATATACCTTTCCTACTCATATTGTTTGATCAAGTTTTGGAGCTCTTGTATAGTGTTCACATCCTTTATCAAATTAATACAAGTCATAAAAATTCCATGAGTCTGCTTACCTCTTTTTCTTCTCCAGACAAAGCGGATTGATCAAAGGCCAGGGGAATTCCACATTCTCTCATTTCTAGTTGTTCCTTTGATGAGGAAGTTTGATCTCTTCTAAAATCTTTTCTTTCCTCTTCAAATGCTTGCTTCTCTTTATTTGGATCAAAATCTTGAGTCTTCTCTGCATCTTTTCTGACTCCTGATTGTTTTGTAGTCTTCCCTGGAGTCACCCTGTCTTCTTCTGTAGCAGCGACTCCTCTAGTGATAACAGTGACTCTGGGATCTTCTCTGTGAGGTTATGCTATGATTAGTTGTACTTGTTGGTATCCTCCCCGTATTTCCTGAAGTTTGGTTAAAAACACAGGACAATGTTCTATGACATGTTCAAATGAGTTGCAGTAGCTGCAAGTGGTACAAGGGTTCTGACAGTCCCTTGCCAAATGACCTAGTTGTGCACAATTATAACAAATATTGATTTGACCTCTACCTCGACCCATACCTCCTCGTCACCCTCTTCCTATGAATCCGCCATGAGGGTTGAAGTTTCCTCTTCATGGGGAATTATATTGAGCAGTGTTCCCTTATTTCTATACTTCACCTTAAATTTTGTATATATCCCTTGACCTTTCATGCATGAGGTCATAGGCCCTACAATCCCTATCATCATGCCCTACTGACTTACAAAATGTGAAATACAGATTTGTGGGTGTCTGAACATATTTTTTCATGTAATAGCATTCATCGAGGTGATGTTTGTTTCTACATACCTCGCACCAAGGTAGGGTAACTTTCTTCAAAGGGCTCGGAGCTCCAGATGCCAAGTACTCCTGAAATAGGGGACAGTTCTCCTTTTCATGGCCTTTTGATTTGCATCTAATGCACCAGATATCTTCTCTTTTATCTTTTCCCTTGTCTTTCTTCATATCTTCGACCTGCAGAGATAAGCTAGTTAACTGACTTAAAATTTGACTCATACCTGAGTTGGATTCTCCCATAGGGGATGATTCTAGCTTCATGGAAATATCCAGTGCCTCATCCTACGAAGAATTATTCTATTGCATTAGAGGGACTCTGATGTTTGGTAAAAGGGTAGCAATGAACCATTCCTTGTTCTACTCGTCTGGGATCTGAAAAGCCAGTTGGCCTATTAAGGTTTTAAACCTTTGATCAAACTCCCAAATAGGTTCAGCTATTCTCTGCTTGATTTATTTTAACTTTGTAATGCATTGTGACTCCGACTTGGGTTTCTTAAATTCTGCAACCAACGCATTATTGATCTCATTCAATGGTTTAGGTTGTGAAATTCCTTGCACAAGTTTCATGTACCAGCTCAATGCGCAATCTCTCAAGGTAGTATTGAACTGAGCTCGTTTAATAGCTTCATCAGTGACATTCTTAATACTCCATACAGATTCACATAGAAACCAGTGTTGATCAGGATCTTCAGATCCATCGCCTATAAAGGTGGGTAACCTCATCTCATATGCCATAGATATTCCTAGGTTTCCTGACTGAGTGTGCATTGAACCACTTGTACCAGTGCTCTAAGTGATCTGATAAATTAGGTTACTCTGGTTACTTAATGATTCTAAAACAACAGGGGGTGTAATAGCCCTTACTTCAACAGTCTGCACAGTCCTTGAAGTTTCTGACTCTTCTCGGTGAGGTTCTTCAGTCTTCTCTTCTTCTACCCTAGAAAACTCTGAATGTTCCTCATTCAGCAACTCTTCTTATTCTCCACTGTAGAACCCTTATTCTTGTGTCGGTTCATGACTCTGCTCGAAAAAGTTCACCAAAGGAACTTCTCTTAAGTCCCTCCCACTGTGTGTGTGTCTGATCTTTGTGTCATTGTCCCTATCTGAATTCTTAAACATTATCCTTTTCAGTCTGACCCACTACTGTACCTTCAATATGTTCTTCTCATGTAATAGCATCTTGATCTTTAACTTCAGAAAGTGTAAAAAATTCCCTCTTGGTCCCTTAAATAAATATCTCTCTGCTTGGCTATATGATTCCACCCTATAAATAGAAAACTTTGTAATATACCCTCCAATGGTACTATCAAACCAGTGATCTACTGCTCTTGACACGGCGTTATCAACTCTTTTGACCTTCTTGATCAGCGTCGATGTCCAAACCACGGGCGGTCTAGATCTGATCTCAAACTGGGTGTCTGCTAATCTGGCCATCCACTCGTATATCTCCTTATGAATTTCTCCAAAGAAAATCTCATGTATATCAATAAAGATATACCTTCCCAGCCAGTCTTATGTGCTAATATTAGGGTTCTTATTCTGAGCTTCTGTGAAGTCCTTTTCCTATTCTTCTATCCACTTCTGAATCTTTGTCTTCAATGGAAACCACCTTGACATTCCCTCAAAAAGATCCTAGTCCCATCAACGGAACCATTTGTTGGCACAGGGGAAGACCCACGGTTCAACACTAATAGCGCACCAACAAGCCCTAACTACTGGCCCTTTTGGAAACACCTGCGAAGTAGATGCAATCTCACCCAAAGTAGCAATAGGGGGTTGTAGGGCACAGGTGTCTACAACCAGAGGAAATATAAAGTGGATCCAATGCAAGAACAACACAACATCTAGATATCAATTACCATCTTAGGCCTACTTCACACAGTTATCTATCAGATCTAACCTAGTAATGCAATAATAGTATATCATAGAGCAAAAGAACACAACATCAATCACACACAACAACAAGATGTACGTGGTTCACCCTCTCCCTAGGGATACGTCCACAAAACCGTGTTTTATAGTGTATTAGGTGAAAACATACAGTCCTATATGTGCTCTTAGCTAGTAGATCTTCTCTCTTCTTCCCTTCCCTGCGCACCCAGCTACAGGGTTGATCTTCGCACCCAGGTGAAGATCTTACAACACAGACTTCTCTCTCCACACAATCAACCTTTCTCAGTAATAAAAATATTCGCTCATCATCACATAATCGAACTAACGATGACAACAATAAACCAATCCTAGGTTGTCTTGACCTTTATTTATACATTGCAATCACTCACTGACAACCTTAGGCTGAAACCTAGGTGTCAAAACCCTAGATACCTAAACACTAGGTGTCTAAAACCCTAGGTCAACTTGACCCACTTTTCAGAGCTTCGCCAGCCTGTCTTTCCTTCTTTCCCACGAGGTGCTCAAAGCATCTATCAGTGGGTTTTTCTTCTTGTTGAGTTGGCCACGATCCGTCTTCCTTGTTGATATATCTTCATCAATCTCCTCATCTAATGGTTTTCTTTCTCTTACTTTGCTCTGTCTTTTCTACTCTTTTTCTCACTTCAACCTAGTATTAGTCACTGTGTCTTCCACGCATTTCGCATTTCATCTTTTCTTCCTTAATATTTGCTTACTTCCATAACCAAGGGCCAACAAAGATGGAGATAATGTCTCAGAAACTCCCTCTCATGACACTGGTGACCTGGAAATGATACTCAACACTAATGATTCGTACAAACATAAAGGAAAAGGTATGGGTGATAAGAGTGCCCAATCCCCAACTGTCACTCCAAAGAGTATGAAATCTCTAAGAAGTAGTCCAATAGCCAACCAAATTAAGAAAGTAACCCACAGTTCTTCAGGCAGAGGATGAGATAAGAACCCTCCTTCGGGAAAAATTAAAAGCTCCCACAAGCTTCCCTTGAGGAAGAAAAGAAAAAACATTGTTCAAGAAGAGGGACGTCGAGCCAAAAGCGATATTCGTGACCTCTCCCTCGAGGATATGGAACTTGAGATTGAAATCGAAAAAATGTTCCCTGACGTTGATCAGCCTAAGGACATGGCTCACCAGAATCCTTTGATGGAAATAATTGAGAACGAGACCCTCGATGAAGAAGAGTCTTTTGTATTTCAAAGCATTGTTTTTTACAGAAAGTCCAAAAATTTAATTATTGAGAAAAGAGATGTAAAGAATAAAAAGGCGAAATCTTGTTCACGGGTTAACCTATGGAACATGTGGCCTTCCCAAATTTCTCAAATTCACTGAGCAACTAGAGATTCTCTAGACGATTCTATTGGAGGGCTTGAAGCAGATAATGCTAAGTTAAAGGAAAGAATCAAATAATTGGAGGAAGCTTTAATGCCTCTTCCAGTACTTTCTAGTTCTTTAGCAATAATTAGGCCTACCACACCTACAGAAAAACTAAAAGTATATGCAAGCCTGCTCACATCAGTCAGGGCTATGTGGAGAAGAACATTAAGAAAAGAATGGAATTAATTATAGAGGCTTGGTAAATGTCAAATAGCATGGTCTCTTTTGGAATGAGGGCACATGCCTTCAATGAATATTTACAGGGAGATTTGAAAAATGAAAAATGTTTTTACCTCGCCGCGGTAACACCCTTCAGTTTTAAAGTTACCAATATGATAGATTTGAGAAGAAGAGAGGAGGATCTCCCTTCTCCGAACCGGATAAAACAACTAAACACATGCTGAAAGAAAAAGGTTAAGAACTTGAATATTATTGTCCAAGCATCCAGCTAGGACATAACTAGGAGAGAAGAACTATTCAAAAGGTTGACTGAGATAGACCTAGCCGGGAGCACCAATGAGGTCAAAGAACCCACATTTATTCTCAACTTGTTGTTCGTAACCAAGAAATCCTTTGATGAACAAGTTCATATCTTTAAAGGGTTATCATTTGAAAATTTCTATGGCATTCTTGAGTATAGTGAAGATCATGTTTAAAACTGGCTAGTCAACTATTCAATGAAAAATCAAGATATTTGTTACACATCAAAATTACTCATTACGACAATGGCCTAGTGTCATCGTTATCAATATTACAAGTGTGACATTTTGGTCACAAGTGTCAGAAAAAGCATACTTCCATCCAGTCTATGTTGTGCCTATAACTACATCGGAAGGACACTTGAAACACCTCAAACAACTGATTTGGAAGAAGAGGAATGGGTTAACAAAGTTTATAAACCTTTTACCACTAGAAAATCCACTCAAAAGACATTTTTGGAGAGGAGCGATCCCCTATACACTAACAGGGAGCATTGGCACTCTGTCCACCCTTTTAGGGGAGCACTATAGCACTTTGATGCCCCTTTTGGGGGAGCATTGCCTTTTCTGAGTGAGTTTTGACTTGTTGAGGAAAATCAGGAAGAGATCCCTTCAATCTCTGAAGGTAGTTGGATTTGAATCCTTGTTCAAGACATGATCTTAGGGAAGATCCATAACTAAAGAAGGAGAATCCTCAACTTACCCCAAAGATATCTCAAGTGGTTGGGCCTCTCCAAGGCTATATAAGGAAGCCTTCTCATGGTGAAAGGGGATGGAAAGTATTGCGAAGTATCTAACTTATGATATCATGAGGAAGATGTCATTTGGAACATCATCATTCCATGTGTGAATTGTTTAAGCAAGGGTTTGGACAAGGAGAGCTCGATGAAGCTATTGCACTCACATCCATGGTTGTAAGTAACACTTTGTTCTCATTAATACAATCAATGCTTGGCCTGTTTCTTTCAAACTTGTACTTGTTCCATATAAGTTTGTCTGTAGTAGATGGATCTATGTTTTAGCTAATCTCAGTAGAGTAGGAAGTCTTTTGTACTTTTGTTTGTCTTGTAGGACCTACCAAGGAGCTCAAGATCGAAGCTCATCCTGGACCTTGCAAGGACAAACAACGTTCATAAGGTACATACCTTCCTCCTTCTCTTTCGTTCATCAGCTTGATTAGATCTAAAAGGAAGTCAATGTCCATGCTAAGCACTTTTTGTCTTAGAGTTAAGGGTCTATCTCTCAAGAGGAAATCTACCTGTCCGTAGGGAGATTTTCCTACAACAGAAATTGGCGACTCCACTGGGGATTAATCGACACTTTCAGTTTTGGTTTTCCTCAGAGACCTTGTCTTACCCTTCGTTAGTTTTAGACCTTGTTCATCCTGTATGTCTGATTGAATGTGTTAATTGAATCCTTATTCCATCACATACACTGTGAATGCCAAAGTTTGACTGAGCTTTTTGGATTTTTGAGCAGTTTTCTGGAATTTAAGACACTAGTGCCGCCCTGCCCATATTGTCAGAGTGTTGGCCTTCCCTGTTGGCCTTACACAAGGCGTTATAATGATCTGGTGCCCCTTACACCAAAGTGCTACCTTTTTCTCTGCAAAAAAAATTCTAGGGTTGTGTTTTCTAAAATCCAATCTCTGCTTTTACCCTTGCTCAGCTTCTTTGTGCTTCAGTACATCTTCCTATTGACCTTTGACACTCTGCTTTCTGAGAAATAAGCACTTTGTTGTTCAAATTTTTTGACCTTCTTCCTTATTTTGAGTTTTTCTTCTGTTGAGAACTTGGAATCAATCCACTGCTTTCTCCTCTCTTATCTGACTGAGTGAAAACTGTAGTGAAGGACATCATAAATCTGTGAATCATCTCATTTGGTTCTTTGAGGTCATTTTTCTTAGCATCTTTCTTTTGTGTGAAATTTTTTATTTTCTTTGTTATCTCTTGTTTTGTTTTTGCTTCGTGTTTCAGTCATAGCAAGAGGGTGTGTTGTTTGTGTGAAATCTTCTTATGTTTGTCCAAATCTCCTTGATCTAAAAGGTTAGTTGGCAGGAAAATTTTTGCATTGAATTAATCATCATTTGCATACAAACAAAAAAGATACATCTTAGTGATTGGTTTGCATATTAGAAGGCATTTCTAAAATGTTTTAGCATTACATTGGATTTGATTGAGAACAAATTGATTGACATTCCATATTAGCATTTGATAGTGAAAACAACTCTTTCTCTTTCCCTTAAATAGGCATTCATTGAAAAGAAACGATTATTTATCATCTTTTATGCATTTTTTTGGGAATTGAGTCATCGTTCCATCATTTTCACTTTCATACACCCTTTGAGTAAAGAACAGCTATAAAATGAACGCTAATTATAAAATTATCTAGAACATTTTTTATTTTTAGGATCTTCCACCAACATTAGACTAGGATTAGCACTTTGGATTAGGCTGTGAGTACAACTCTCCAAAGTTTTCAAAACAAGCATTAGCATCCTGAGCTAGGGAGAGTCAAATCCAATTGTCGTATAGGTTTTCTAGGATCCCCCTCTCACATAGGGGTTACGCACGAGGCCTCATTCGAGCGAATTACAGATATTATCCCTCTGTGGTTCAGTTGTTTGTAGTGGTCGGATTGTATATTGGGGGTCACTTGAAGGTATACCCACGATTATGTGTGGGAGCCTCTCGGGTTGATTTTGGACTTGTTATTCTGCCCATACGTTCGAACTGGACTGTCGACTGTACCTGCCCAGGGACTAACTGAGAATTGATGTCTTTAGTTGCCATAATATTTAGGTACTTACACAAGGTGATGGTGAAGGGAAGTCTCACTGTACCTGGAACAGACATTGGTCAAACTCACTTGGGCTCCTTGGAGGGTAAATCCACAATTACTGTGTGGAAGCTTGCACCAAGGTGAAATTCCGTTAAGCAGGTCGCCATTGTAATTATTCCACCATATCCTATCCCCTTCTTGACTTGATCATGCGACGTTGTATTTCATCACCAACTAGTACGGTCATCAAGAGAAGGTTTTGTTTTCTTGGTTTTTGATTCCTAGATTTTATTAGCGTATGTTGTTTCTTTTTCGTTAGTTGGCCCTAGATTTTCAGTGTGTTCTGTTATTCTCCAAAATTAAGCCTGTAGACGATAAAGGTCTTCATCGATCACGTAGGATGCAAGGGCTACCTCTGAAAGGGTATCAACCCTTACCTCCTAACCCTCTAGAAGTCAACTACCGTGGAGAGGTAGAAAATCAATCTGATGCTGGAAGTGCTATTGCTCCTCCATTAGATAACTTAGAAGGCCCTTTGGTTATGGTTGAAAATCCCACTCCTCACACTACATATGTGTTGGTAACCCCTCTCGAACCACTTTTTCTTCGTTTAGACTCCCTTGAGAACGTCATAGATGAAGAGTTCCCACGATTAACAGTGAGAACTTTTACCGAAACATATATGGGATCCACAGAAATAACCTTCGGTGATGAGTATAGGACTCCTGTTCATCCTAGCACCGTAGTAGATACAAATCCCACACCTGCTTGTTCTGTATGGAGGACTTCATCAGGATGCAATCTCTATGAGAATTTCAAATCTTTTTGACAACCCTTTCATCTTCATGACCCTCCTGGTGAAACAGGACCATCCAGTCAAACCATGAATCACCCATTCGATCAGGTCATTAACCCTATTGTTACGTTAGCACAAGTCCATCCTAATGTTGGACTCATCACCTCTACTCATCTCCAAGGCACTTCAATCCCTACCCCCGTTTTTACAATATTTTACTCTATAGCTCCACATGTTCCACACGATCCTGATGAGACATTTTTTCATCCGAGAATGCAGACCCGTGCCAGCCAAACACAGCTGAATGGAGGGAAACCACCATATAACGAACCTTTCCCTCGTGGAGGACTACCATTCTATGGCGGGCCTACCCCTCCTGGGGGACAGCCCCCTTTTCATGCTCCTCCTGGAGGGCAACCTCCATTTGCCAGTCATACCCTGGTCGTTAATCCACCACTGGTAGGGGGGCAACCTTCATTTGCTAGAAACCCTTCACAATCCTGGGGAGTATCTTCAGGAGGCACTTTTATTCAACCCCACGTTGGGGGGGCTCATATCATAACCCACTAGGAGGAGTATCAAATGTTGTTCCTTCTGAAACATCTTACGGACAACCTTATCTGGGTGGCATCCCAAACACCACCTAGAGTTCTCTAGGACAACAGCCTTATCCTCCTCATGGGTCTAATGTGTATCTACCTCTAGGATCTACTCCTTACCATCCTCAAGAGGAAAAAATGTTATCCTCCTTATGGGAAAGAAAATAACCCGGCCTATAATGCTCAGAACCCACCGGGTTATGCAAATGTTTCTCATCCATCATCGAATCCTGCTTATCCTAGCCAGCAACAACCATATGTAGGAGGACCTACTAGTTACAAATATCTACCTAACCCAGTTTATGGTCCTACCGGTGTTCCTATGTCGCACCAGTATCATCCACAAATTAACTAACAGCTACCTTTCCTTGCGACTCTAGATCTCCCAGACTTGTCTCGGTTAACTAATGATCCTATTTTTCATTCACTGGTTTGGCCAGTCATTCCAGATAAACTTCCTTCTGATATTCCGAAATTTGACAGAAAATCTAGCGAAAATCCAAATAACCATGTGATTACTTTCCATTTGTGGTGTTCATCAAACTCCCTCATGGATGATTCTGTACGTTTGCGTCTTTTCCAACGAACACTTACAGGCTCGGCAGCAAAGTGGTATATTGAACTACCACATGCTTCTTTTCATAATTTCAATTCCCTTGCCATGTCTTTCCTCACGCACTTTCAACTACCTATTCACTACGATACAAGTATTGAAATCTTGACCTCCCTTCATCAAACTAACTCCGTGCATATCTCTGACCATATTCATGAGTGGAGACGATGACGAA
>JASDQU010738541.1:31762-51232 GCA_032191745.1 Picea mariana | reverse complement strand
CAGTATAAAAATTTAATGAAATTCAAACCAAACAAAAGAATATATGTTATAGCAAGATTTGTCTCACCATTGCTATCTTGCACAGAGGGTCTTTTTCCATTTCCCTATGCAGACTTATCAAACCCTTTTTTTGATAAATCCAGAGCCAAAAATATATATTTTTCCACATATATGCTCCCTAACTTCTTTACAAGATGTGTATACGCTTGATGCTCCACTACAGCTCGCGTATATCAGGATTTGTGCCAGAAAATACAAAATGAGGTCGGGTTTCCATGTCACGACAGAAGATCTCTGATCTTTAGCTTTCCATATACTGGAAACGTTCTAACTCGGCCCTTCAGTTGCATTCTAGAGGCTATAAGAGCACAATTTCGAGCTATGGAAAAGGGGAGAGAAAGCATTCAACTTTGAGAGCAAAGTTACTTTGGAGAAATTACTTAATATTGAGTCTGCATCTCTTTATCCCTCAAGTCTGAACACAGTGTTCAGCCCCCAAGCTCTTCCCTTATTGTCAAGAGGATCTCTTTATCTCTTTGCTATGAGCTTGCCTTTGGTGGAGGATTGAAGTGGTGGAGACCTAGTTGGAAGGAACTTGGTTTCTTGGTTTCAAACCATGCTGACACAAAAGTTTGTAATGTTGATACTTCTGTTGATCAATTATTAATAGAAATACTCATTTCTCGTCCTGTCAATATCTTACAAATATATGATTATTATTCATGGGCATGTTTGTAATGTTTATTAATGGATTGTGTTATCTGATGTACTAACCCATTTTATATACTGTCACTATATACTTGTGTCGCTTGTTTATTGAGAACTTCTTGCAGGTGTAAAGATTTGGGTCAAAGTACTCAACGGTGGAATGACATCAAATGATTGGATCGAGGTAGGCTTCTTCCTCATATTGCACATTAGTTTATATAGCACATGTTGGAATTGAGTTGATTTCTGCAATCATACCTGTCTGTTGTGGTTTACCCTTGGCCATAGAGAGTTTTTCCCTTGTAACAGAATTGGAAACTCCACTAGGGATAGATATTCCTTCTAAGGGTTGAAGTGTTTTTCCTTCTTACATTGCTCTTTTGCCTTTGTATTTCTTTTCGTATCACAGTTTGACAGAATCTGTTCACTCTGGGTCTGAGTTTTCAGCCTTTTAACCTTTCCTAGCCTTGTTTTAAAAGATATACGCCCCTTTTTCCCTGACAACCGCGTGTATATGCCTGATGTCCCACTACAAGAGGCGTATATACACCCTTTTCTCTTGAACAGTTGCGTATACCACTTCCCCATGCTTGCTTTCTTGGTTTAGTGACTGTTGGGTAGGTTTTGAGGATCACTGAGCCTTCTTAGGTCTCTGTGGTTTCTATTGAGATTATCTGGGATGACAGGAAACCCTTTTGGAGTTGAATTTTTGGGCAGCATCTTTCTCTTTGTTTTCCGTTTTTTATTTGTCCTTGGTAGTTGGGTTGTCTGCTTAGCTGCTTGGTGTTCTGCTCGAGTGATTGCTTTTATACACAGTAGAAGTTGTATATCAAGTCGCTTATCAGTCCATGCATTTTCTTTTTTAAATACATTGAAAATACAAAAAATAGGCATTTTTCATTGGTTGGTATTTTTTTCTTTGAAACTTTATCATTAGCTTAGCACATTTAGCGAAAGATTGCATTTTATTTCTGAGTTGTAGAATTAAAATTGAAGATTGCACTATTTTATTTAGCATATCATTCACTGAAAAGTTAAAGTTAGGCTTTGCATTATATCTATTTTTATTTTTATGCAGAGTCATAACATCATGAGTTTCATTTCCATACCTTTTTGAGTAATCACAGCCAATAAAATTTACGCTTTAAACTAAAATTGATTAGTCACGATTTTATTTTTTAGGGTGCACAAACTAGCCTAGGATTTAGTGCCTTGGAATAGGATTTTGTGAGTAAACTTCTCCAAGGCAATTAGATCAACATATGTGTCTAAGACAGGGAGTTGAGAAATCCATTGTATAATTGGTAATATCAGAAGGCTCCGCTCACACCGGAGTTAATCACGAGTTCACATGAAGTTAGTTGAAGGGATAACCCATGGATACTCACCTAGCATCAGAGATATTTCTGTGGATTTATTCATGTTTGGGGATCTTTCTAGTGCCCATACCTCTGTGAGAGGCAGTGCTTTCAAGGTTTCAGGCTTTGCTACCCTGCCCATGCGGTGATCCGAACTTGCGACTCCTCACCTATGCATCGATTATACAATGGTTTATTAGTTGCTTGACTTAGGTTTCTCATAGGTTACTTGCAGGGGTTATTATGCTTGTATCCTGAGTCAGATAGGGGTCGAGCAGCACACAGCATCTATGGAGGATTACCTCTCCAGGGGGGTCCGATCAACTGGTTGTTAAGCCTACAAGAGCCCTTATAATTGATTTTATTACCTCCAAAATTTAGCAGGGAGTCTCAGGTCCCTCTTGGACGAGGCATACCTTCTTTAAGGAGGGAGGCCACTCAGCCACTTTAGCCTATTTGCATGCATATTGGCCGTTTGACTTTTTGGTATGCTCTTTGAATATTATTTGACCATAGGATTTCATGCTGAGTTTTTGTTATCATGGATAGTGGAGTTCCTTTTGCTCCCTCGTTTACTACTACCCTCCCCGCCCCCATGATGGTCACTCATTTCATGGGGACGGATCCTTCTGCTTTGCATTATGGTATGCATAATTATGGTACTTAGTCCACGCCTTGGGTCTCTAATCATTTTTCTCATGGTATGTCTAATATGTCTTCGCACTTACCATCCTCTATCTCACCTCCTTATGTGAATACAAGTTTTGGGTCTGGGGGCATGATGCCTCCTTCTTATCCCTCTCCATTTGGTGGGAGTTATATCCTTCAAACACCTCTTACGGTAGGTTGGAATCTTCCTTCCTATGAATCCACTATGTGAGAATTAAGTTCCCAATTAAGCAATCATTATGCTTATCACACTCCGTCCACTTATCCTTCTTCCACTATGTCAGTTCCTACGAACACTTTTCCCATGGAAGACCTTCGTCTGTCCTCCGGTGTTTCATCTGGGGGGAGTTATTTTTATAGTATGGGAAACCCCCCTCACGAAGTTCCTTCACCTGGGGGAAACATATATCCTCATGTGAGTAACCCTTATCATGTTGCTTTCTCTTCACAAGCGGATTCCTCAGTGTCAATGTCCTTACAACCCTTTATGAATCAGTATGGAGGAGGATATTGCCCGGATAGGGACAGGGTGTAAACTAGGACCCTTCCTGGCCTACAATTTCTCAAAATCAATATTTCCATGCACCTTGAACTCAAATGACGCAATTCACTACTGCCACAAGTCCAATTACTGCATGTCATGTTGGCATTATATCACCAACCGCTACTAGTCATGTTGGAGATTGGTTGACAACCTCTGCAAGTCATGTTGAAGACCTGCAACCAGCCACTGCAAGTCATGCTGGGGGCACAATTCTAGTCACTGTGTGTCATGCTGGCATTATATCACCAATCGTTGCTAGTCATGTTGGGTATTGGTTGACAACCTCTGTGAGTCATGTTGAAGGCTTGCAACCAGCCGCTGCAAGTCATGTTGGGGGCACAAGTCCAGTCACTGCATGTCATACTGGCGTTACATCACCAACCTCTGCTAGTCATGTTGGAGATTGGTTGAAAACCTTTGCGAGTCATGTTGAAGACCTGCAACCAGCCACTACAAGTCATGTTGGGGGCACATGTCTGGTCACTGCTAGTCACACTGCACATCCATCACCAACCTCTGCTAGTCATGTTGGAGATTCGCTACTAGCCTTTGCAAGTCATGCTGGGAGCATGTCACCATCCACTGCAAATCATGTTGGAGGCATTCATATGATTGAGAAGCCTAGACGTCTCAGTCGTAAGCCTAGATTCCTTTGCAAGACTTGTGAAGGAAGTCACCTTACTCGTTTGTGTCCTTTTATTGCTCGGATACTAGAAGTGTGGGGCTCACCTAAGGGCCCTTCGAGTTTTGAGGCATCTATGGTTTCACAACACTACGCTCCTTCTTTGGTTGATACAATAGTCATGTCGATGCAATCTTCGGCTGACACCCCTTTTCCTTTAAGGGTTGATGCATCTCTTGACCTTGTTGTCTCACATCTCGTTCAACCTGTGATCATGTCGATGCAATATTTGACCAACACCTCTCTTATGTTCGGGGGTGATACGCCTCTTGACCTGGTTGTCTCGCATCTTGTTCAACCAACGATCGTGTCGATGCAATCTTTGACCGACAACACTCCTATTTTTTGGGGTGATGCACCTCTTGACCTTATTATCTTGTATCCTATTCAACCAATGGTTGAAGAAGTGGTCGTATTGATACAATCTTCGATGGACCCCACTCTTATCTTGGAGAGTGACAAGTCTAAGGAAGTGATCGTGCCAATGCAATTTTTGGTCGATCCCACTCTTCTGGTTCTGGTTCTATACCTTCTATGCCATGTCCTTAGAATTTCTAGCACTTCACCTTCTAAACAAGAGAGAGTTTTACTCTTCCCGAGTTCTCTCCCTCCAAGTCCTGACGAGGTTCCCTTTGATTGGGATGGTCTTGTGGGGCATCCAATGCCTCCAACTATGTCTTTTCCAAGAAGAGACATTATCTGATATAACACGGAGATGATAACCTCCATTAACACTTTTCCCTCCTTGACTTGGAGAGATTTGGATCTTCCTGAGCTTGTGTCGGTTCTTCGTAAGATACCGACATTCCATAAAAGGTTCGTACAAGAGCCTTGGCCTCCCCGGTGACTTTCCGCCTAGAATCTCCCAGCGAGTCCAAGTTAAGCCCTTTTCTGACTCGTTCAAAAAGCGAAAAGATTGTCGAGCGATTTGTTCCTTTCACGCTCGTTAATTTGGATTTGAAAGGTCATGAGTCTTAGTTAAGCTCTTTTCTAACTCGTTATTAAAAATTGAAAAGATCATTGAATGATTTGTCCCTTTCACACTCGTTAAAATTGGATTTAAAATATCATGAGTCTTAGTTAAGCTCTTTTTCGACTCGCTATCAAAAATGGAAAAGATCACCGAGTGAACTTGTCTTCTTCACACTCGTAAATTGGATTTGAAAAGACGTCTATTTGGCACAAGTTTACCCCTTTTTCACACCAAATAGACTACAAGATATAAAAAAGGACATTTTTTGGCATTAAATTGTGATTGCATCTCATGACCTTGCTTGCAGTATTAAGCCTTTAGCCAGTTCTTGTTTTGCATTATGAACCATGGCCCAAGAAGTTTGCATCCTCAACCAAGCAGAGCCTTGTTCTTATCCTTCGCAATTTGACACCCTATACCTTGGAGGGAACATCACCCTGAGTGTCCATCTCCCGCATGCATTTTCTTGCATTGAGCATAGGTACGTTCCACTAATGGAACTAGTTTTTCTTACTTGCGACACTCGTTCCCTCCTCTATATCATAGCATTCACTTGTTATGAAAAAACAAAAAAACATGAGTGGGAAGGGAGTACTATATTGTAATTGGTAGCAGTCGTGTCGCCTTTGAACAGAGCACAAAGTTATTGATTCCTTGTGTCATCATAATTTTGGGTTTAGCATGACCTTAGGAAGTTGATCTCGTTACAGAATTTTCTCTACCGACTGGTTAATCTTCCAGCCACTATAGAGAACCTTATGGATGCCTCCTTCATCTAATTGTCAAATCATTAAGTATATGCTGCCAGAGTCCACCGTATGTCTCATGCTCTTGTTCAAAGGAAGTCTATCAACCTGTGTCGGCCACTCCTCAGAAGTTTTGACTTCACATGTCAGCCATACCCTCATTTTGTCTCAGAATCACATGATACTTTGGTCTTGCAATGCACCCTAGACCTACTTTCATCATTGGTAGGTCACCTTGAACCTAGCAATCGACATTTCATCATGGGTTGTTGACTGGGTGGTTTCCCTTGTGTTCGACCGCAAGACATCTATTCACACTTTGGGATTCGTGCAGTGTCTTGGATTCCATTATCTTTATTGGTGGTTTCCTCGCCTTTTTCAGCAGTTTTCATCATTGGATGCTATTCAAAGGGTCTTTTCATGTACCACTTGCATTGGTACACACGAAAGACGCACGGGGTCGTCAGTTCGTGAACATGTTCTTCGTCTAATCTCCACCAAATCATGAAGCTCCTACTTTGCTCCTCATGCTGACTAATGATATATGCCTTAATGCTCTCCTTTTAGCGGGTCTCTTTCCATCGACTTCAACTCATGTATTCTAGATATGAGACTTAGAGTTTTTTGAGTACCTTGAGGTTTGCAGTCATTAGTGGAAATCTCTCTCGCCCTTGTAGGCTTCTTCCTCATATACACGGTTGTCAAGGAAAAAGGGGCATATATCTTTTAAAACAAGGCTAGACAAGGTTAAAAGGCTGAAAACTCAGACCCAGAGTGAACAGACTCTGTCCAACTATGATACGACAAGAAATAAAAAGGCAAAAGAGCAATACAAAAAGGAAAAATACTTCAACCCTTAGAAGGAAGATCTATCCCCAGTGGAGTCGTGAATTCTGTTACAAGGGAAAAACCCTCTATGGCCAAGGGTAAACCACAACAGATAGGTATGACTACAGAAATCAACTCAATTCCAACATGTGATATATAAACTAATGTGCAATATGAGGAAGAAGCCTACCTCGATCCAATCGTTTGATGTCATTCCACCATTGAGCACTTTGACCCAAAGCTTTACACCTGCAAGAAGTTCTCAACAAACAAGCGACGCAATTATGTAGTGACAATATATAAAATGGGTTAGCACATCAGATAGCACAATCCATTAATAAACATTACAAACATGCCCATGGATAATAATCATACATTTTCAAGATATCGACGGGACGGGAAAGGAATATTTCTATTAATAATTGATCAATAGAAGTATCAACATTACAGACTTCCGTGTCGGCATGGTTCGAAACCAAGAAACCAATTTCCTTCCAACTGGGTCTCCACCACTTTAGTCCTCCACCAAAGGCAAGCTCATAGCAAAGAGATAAAGAGATCCTCTTGACAATAAGGGAAGAGCTTGGGGGCTGAACACTGTGTTCAGACTTGAGGGATAAAGAGATGCAGACTCAATATGAAATAATTTCTCCAGAGTAACTTTTTTCTCAAAGTTGAATGCTTTCTCTCTCCTTTTCCATAGCTTGAAATTGTGCTCTTATAGCCTCCAGAATGCAACTAAAGGACCAATTCAGAACGTTTCTAGTATATGGAAGGCCAAAGATCAGATATCTTTTGTCGTGACATGCAAACCCAACCTCATTTTTATTTTTTGGCACAAATATCGATATACACGAGTTGTAGTGGAGCATCAAGCATATACACATCTTGTAAAGAAGTTAGGGAGCATATATGTGGAAAAATATATTTTTTTGGCTCCGTATTTATCAAAAAAGGGGTTTGATAAGCCTGGATAGGGAAATGGAAAAAGGCCCTCTCTGAAAGATAGCAATGGTGAGGCAAATCTTGCTATAACAATATAAACTCAAACCAACCTCGAAACAAACAAAACCAATACCAATCAAATCAAGTCAAAGAAAAAAAAAACGAAGAATCCAAGTAAAATTTTGAGGGACCCTAGATTTTGATTAAAAATAAAGAAGGGGGTTGTTGGGGCCCAACAAATGGGGGCTCATTGGGCGAATCAGTTATCTTCTGATTTTGAATCCCATTATTAAGCAATCAAAGAAAAAAAAAACACACACACAACAAACCAAATCAAATTTTATTAATGGGATTCAAAATCAAAAGTACATAAAAAAAAACATAATCAAAACAACAAAAGCAAACTTCAAATAAAATAATAACAATAATAACAATTTGACCAAAAAACAATATCGGACCAACCTCTCATAGAGAATGAGGATCAAAAGGAAGAACTACAAATTTCATAGTTTTGCATATAGGAAGGTTCTTTTCTTAAGATAGTGATGCATGATACATCATTTTGACCAAGCTTACTATTAAAAGTCACAAAAAATCCTTAACCAAGATGAGTGCAATTACGTGCAGTGGTAAGCTATGTTTGTTAGGGTAAAACTAATGTGAATTAAAAATGAAATCCCTGATCTCTTTATTAATGCTTCATAATATCTGAAATCATTTGTAATATCCCCAAAAATAATTAATTATTAAAGTCTCTATGCACTTTGGAATTTATTTCCATTTTTGGCAAATTCGTATTTGGAAAATTATTGCCATTTATGGCAATTCCAAATTTGGAATTTAATTATTTGTAAATAATTATTGTGACTGTTGGGAAAATATTTGATTTTTCCGACCAACTCTTTGACTATGACACATGTAAATGACAAAATATTTTTATATTTATTGTTGAAGGACAAATAGAATAGCCAGGTTGAAATCAGTTGACCATGACTCCATGAGTGGGGAACAGACTTGAACTACCCCAGGGATGAATTTTACAAGTGGAAAATGAGGAATTTGGCCACTAGCAACCCCNGGAGAAAGTATATCACTTGCTATTATGAGCATTATTTTGAGTGTGAGACAAAGGGAATTTCTTATCTGAAAGAGGACTCTAGGGAAAGAGGAGCATTGGAGTTCGCCCTTATGGACTCATGGTCAAGCTAGGGGGTGAATGGAGCAAGTAGATTGGTTGTTATGTTCTATGGTTGGGTGGAACTTGGTTGTTCCATTTGTTGTCCCAGCACTTTGTTTAGATATGTACATCTACTTATTCCTTGTTGAATTGTTTTATTGATTAATAGCTGGTAGAATGAAATGAATTGTAGAATAAGCCTTTACAGTTTGATTGTATTCATTGAGTAAAGTTAAGAAAGCTATTGTGTTTGTTAGTTGTTGTTGAAGTTGAGTTATGTAAATACATAGGATATGCATCTAAGCTAAATAAAATAGAATTATTACTGTGTTAATTATAACCCTTACCGGGCATGTGAATATATATGTACAGGTATTCAACTTAAGAAACATTGGACTATTGAAAATGGTAAATGTAATTCTGGAAGTGAATACAAGATATAAATATATGTATATATATTGTTGTAGGTTTAGATACATAGAGTTGTATAAACATCTAAGGAACATCAAATTTTACAAATGCCAAAGCGAGATTTAGAATGAATACAAGAATAGAAACATATATATGTATATGTTGTTGCTTGTACAGATTTTATTTAGAGCTACATAAACATCTAATACTCATACACAGAAAGATCATCGGTGCTTGGAGTACATGAGAATTTTAGTAAAATTCCATGTATAATACTATACTTAAGGCATAAAAAATTTAGTCTGTTTATACCACATTAAAACCACAAACGAAGTTTCAATATAATACATATTATAGAGACTGCGCAATATGTAACAGTATTTGTTTTGGGTTGTAGAAAAATATGTGTGTTTATTTATAATAGGATAATAAACGATATGTATAGCCAGAGGCTTTGGACCCAAATATTTACAAACAGAGTACCCTGGGTAAGGACCAAGAACCACTTGAAAATCAAATCTAAACCTTCAAACTAACACTAGAATCGAAACTCGAATACCTTTTTCAAGCAAGGCGTTGTCCTAGATCCGTTGACTACGAATGTTTAAGTCCTGCAAGGAAACCAAGAATTAGTAATTAGTGTTAAGACAGAATTCAATGAAATTTAAGTATTGAAGATAAAGTAATGTTCAAGAAGAATCCACGAAACTAAATAGTAAAGGTTCCACACATAAAAACACTTAGCTTGAGGTTGGCACGGGTGCATGTTTCTCGTCAGTGTCGCTGAAGCGAATTATCCACAGTCCAAAGGGGAGGAGTGGATCTTGAAATAAATGATGGGTACCCTCGCAATGGAAATAGGGGTCCCATCATTAGTCTTGTAACTAAACAAATTTAAATCAATTGCTCAGAATGTATCAAGCAGATAGAATATTTTAAGCATGTAATATATATATTGCATAACCGGAACTATAAAGAACGCATAGTATAAAACATGTTCCATAGAATTGCCCGATTCGGATCACAGATAGGGTTTCGAGATACTCTTCTCATAATTATCTAAGACTACAGATTAATGATAAAGAAAACGCACTCAAGAACAGAGTTCTAGATACTTAAAAATCTTTTTCTTTATGCTAACAAAGTGAAATTTGACAAGTTCACCATAGAATTCCATAATGATAAACTTTGCACATGGTAAAGCATATCCCACAGAGGTATTATTTCCCAGCTCAAAATTACAGATAGGGTTACGGGACACCAATATCATAATTCTTAAACTTATGAATTGTTGATTGAAACTCAGACAAGTTGCACACGATTTTCAAGCGCACAAAACTTGAGGCGAATATTATATAAAATTATCGAAGGTATAACTCAGATGGAACTTATTGTATACTCAGAGAATAGTCTTATGATATTAACCTTTCACTTTATAATTATGTGGAACACAATTAGGAAATTTACAGGCTAGATACTAAAGGCATATATTTAGGCAAAGAGACCTCTTTGTACACACAGTGGGCAATTCTACAAATATATGTCATGCTCCTTTGAAACGAATTAAATCATGGCAAGTTCTGAGATGTATACTCTCAAAATTAGGAGATTGGAAACTCAGAAGATTCAGACAGAGGTACAGAAATGTATATACCTTCGTAAATGCTATTTTAAAACTCAAAGGAACGAAATCGTAGACTTGCACATCATAGGTAAAATACGCATTATAGACATAATTGAAACCACTTCATTATCACAGAGAACGGACTTGCCTTTAGAAAGGGTAAATAGGATATGAAGAGTATCCCTCTTACTATCACATGGAATAAAGCCTAGATTCCCTATCTAGGATATAAAATTCAAGAAAACCACGATTTCATATAGCCAAATAACGAAACGGACAAGGAAGTATACTAAAGCTGTGAAAATATCTGAAAGGATCAAGCCAAGAATTTGTATCTCTATTGAGTTGTATAGACATTTAATAATACAGTACGAGAAACTGAAGATACAGTAAGTTCGACATTATTTTTGAAAGAACTATCTCATGCACTATTGGACATTTTCACTCCCTTCAGCATTATTATAGTCCAGGACTTCCTACAGGGTTTTTGTAGAGAAAATATCTTTCGCAGGGTATAAGGTCTTTAGGATCTGATACAGAGAATAAAAGTGGAGCCACAACAAAACCCTAAGCATTGTAGGGTATGCTACCAACCAATTAGACTCTAACTCATACCATGGAATTCAGAACCAGTAGAACCAAGAGGAATAGATGGTGACTGGTGCATATTACGACATTTTAGAATCACAGAGAGTTCAAATAAAAACAACCGAGAGTTTTCTTACCTCGCGCAAGGTAGTATATGACTGGTAAATTCCTCCTAGTTTCCTTCCTGCCTAGAACATGCCCAAATCCATGATTATGGCCATGCATACCGAGCTTAATATCACAGGGTTAGCATTGTTGGTTTTTTGCAAAAGACATAGAGCCAAGGGAGAAGAACAAAGCAATATCCTTAGAAACCCTTTGTCGAGAAGAATAATGGTGGTAGTTATGAATTGTACCTGACCATGTGAATAGAGTGAGGTGGCAGGGACACAATGGGCACGGTGGTCGAGCGATAGCTCAAAGAAGTTCGTTACAGGACACCATAAATGTCTCAGGAAAGGTTTTATTTAAGTCATGACAGTCTTACCTCTGTAGACCTCTTATCAATTTATGGCAGGTGTGATGCCAGTTAGTTTAGGGTTACATTTTTAGTCTTTTCTTCTCATCTGGTTAAGGTTTTACTCTTACAGTTTGGATTTGTTAACACTTGTGCCCAGGATTGTTATCATGGGAACGCCAAACGACAAGAAACGAAACCACTTTTACCAACCATATAGTCACAACCATTCTGAGTATTAACGCATGTACGTACTGGTGTCATGTTATAAATGACTATGTATTAATGGAGACATTCCACATACGACCTATATATTAAATGATACATTTATCCTAGGGATCGTTATATATATGTGTGTAATTCTTATAGTATGTCTTGTGGTATACTTGTGCGAGTAAGATGGAGTTACTAAGGTGGGTATAATAGTAGGTACTAAGCTACTCTTTCTCCCTCTGTTTGAGAATAGGAATGAGTTAGTCTTGTCTACATAAATTTGCACCTATGTCAAGAAAATGATAAGTGTAAGTTCTGGAAGATCAAAGAAATAGCAGAACTATTATGTATTTACAGTTAAGGAATGTTTTTGAAAAGTATTGAAGGTGAAAAAAAACTTTAATGACCCTAATGAAAAAAAATTTAATTGGTAAATTTGGGGTACATTACATATGGTATCAGAGTAAAGGTTACAGCACTTGGACCTTAAACATGGCCAAAAATTTTATTTAGTACATACTTTTCTATTTAATGAAAAAACTAACAAAAACACTTATTGTTACAAACAGAAAATTTGTATTTTTGTTGTGATAATGGCAACACAGAATGAAGAGGAGATCAGACTTGAGGAGAATCTCGAGAAAGGACCTCCTAAAGAACCTAGGCACAACAGTGAAGGAAGTTCAACTACCCAGGTTCTAGAAACAATGAGGAACCTTATCGTGGAACTGTAAGTTTTCAAGGCAGATAATGAGAAACTAAAAAAGGCACACGAAGACCAGTAGGAAATAAATGAAGTATTGTTGCATAGCATAGTAACAAAGAAGATCCAAAAATACAATGACAAGGAAGAAGAGGTCAGCAAAAGAGCCTCCAAAAATTATGGTCCTGAAGTAGAAAATGAGAACATTTCTTCCAAAGGTACACCATCAGCAGAAAATTAAACAGCCACAGGAAGAAAGAGGAAAAAGGTGGACCACCTGGAGGGTGAATTTAAGAAAATCAAAATGTACACCTTTGATGGGGAATCTAGGACAGGGGAGGAGGTTGAAGCATGGTTACTGGACATAAAAAAGTATTTCCATATTTACAATTAATCCAACAACATGAAGGTCAGAATGGCCATTTATAACCTGAAAGGAAAGGCGAGTATATGGTGGCAGGACCTGAAGTTGGCCAAGGGCTTAAAGGAAAAATAGATGGGGTGGTCGGACTTCAATAAATACTTTAATAAATAGTATTTATCATAAATTTACTATGAAAGAAAGACCAAAGAGTTTTATGAGCTACGACTCGGCCAGATGACCATGGATGACCTGATCAACAAATATCTAGAATTTTTAAGATTTGTACCTTACATCGGGGAGGAAAAAGTAAAAATACAGCGATTCCTAAGCTGCCTACCACAGTACTATAAGGACAGGATCAAGTTTGACAACCCCAAGACCTTAACCAAGGTTTTTAGAAAGGCCTAGATGTGTTATGACCAATACAAACAGCGTTCTAAACTTCCCAAGGCTTGGAAAGATAAGAAATAGGACATAATGAATCAGCGAAAGAAGGGCTTCCAACCATCCCTTTTCTGGAATGCGTCAAGGAATTTTCCAAGAAAATATTTTTAGTCCAATAATCACAAAACCCAAGGGGGTGGGAAACCAGTTAACTTGGGAACCAAGAAGTTTGGGGACAGCCCCATGGAACCGTTAAAATGTTGGGAGTGTGGAGAACCTCACTTAAGAAGGAATTGTCCATGTTTAACTTCTGCAGCAAGGACCACGGTTCACAACCTGCGAGAGGCCTCTATAGTGGGAGATGTGGGCAAACAAGTACACAGGATCAATGAAGTTGTGGATGGTCGACAAGATGATCACCAATCCACTATAGTGGAAGTTGAAGGTAAAGTTAATAACAATCGTATTTCTGTTTTAATTGATCCGGGAGCTACTTTGAGTTACGTTGCTCCTAGTGTAGTGGATTCAAACAGGCTTAAGAAAGTAAATCATACAAAATATCGGCTAGTACAGCTAACAACAGGAACAAAAAGAAAAGTAACAGATTTCATTTCTGATTGTGAATTCAGTTTAAATGGCCAAAACACAAAGTTAAATCTAAATATTCTTTCATTAGGGTCTTACGATATAATTATTGGAATGGACTAGTTAGAGAAGCATAAATAAATCTTGGATTGTTATGAAAAACACTTACTTATAGAGATGAAAACAACACTGTTAGGTCAATACAAGGCATAAGAAAACCAGTCTTAGTTAGGCATATTTCAGCAATGTAGTTTAATAAGTGCATGAGTAAGTGTTGTCAGATTTATGTTATTCAAGTGACAAATCTATTGGAAAAAAAAAATAAACCCAGCCTAGAATATTTTACCGTCTTACATGATTTTAAAGATTTACTTGTAGAGGAAATACCAAAACTGCCCCCAAGAAGAGAGATAGATTTCTCTATCGATCTGTTGCCTGGATCATCCCCTATATCTAAGGCACCCTACAGGACGAGTTTACCCAAATTAAAAGAGTTAACAATTCAACTACAAGAATTGTTGGACAAGGAATACATCAGACCAAGTGTCTCACCATGGGGAGCATCGGTCCTTTTTGTCAAAAAGAAAGATGGAACTCTAAGATTATGCATTAATTATAGACAGTTAAACAAAATGATTGTTAAGAACAAATATCCCCTACCCAAAATCAATGATCTGTTTGACCAAGTGGGAGGGGCAAAGATTTTTTCTAAGATGGATTTAAGATCTGGTTATCACCAGGTTAGAATAAAGGATGAAGACATAAGTAAAACGGCATTTAGGACGAGATATGGACACTATGAATTTGTTGTTATATCGTTTGGTCTCACTAACGCACCAACAACATTTATGTGTTTAATGAATAGCATATTTAGTCTGTACCTGGATAAGTTTGTTTTGGTATTTATTGACGACATCCTAGTGTATTCGAAAATGGAAGAAGAACATGAAGAACATATAAGGATAGTATTGCATACAATACTAAAACACAAGTTGTATGAAAAATTTGACAAATGTGACTTTTACCAAAAGAAAATACAGTACCTAGGACATGTAATATTTGAAGAGGGTATTGCGGTCAACCCAGAGAAGATAAGAGCCATCATGGAATGGCCTATCCCTAAGGATGTAATGCACATCCGGTCATTCATGGGAATCACCGAGTACTACCGCTAATTTATAGAGGGATTTTCTAAGATTGCATACACATCCCTATATAAAAAGGGAACCAAGTTTAATTGGTCGCAGAAATGCCAGGACAGTTTTAATAAGTTAAAAGAATCATTAACAACCGCACCTATTTTAAGGGTAGCAGACCCGGATAAAGACTTCACAGTCTATGTGGATGCGAGCAAAGAGGGTTTGGGAGGTGTCCTAACTCAATAAGGGCACGTTATTTGTTACTAGTCACAAAAACTAAAGGAGAATGAACGAAACTACATCACACATGACTTGGAACTAGCAGTTGTAATCCATGCGTTAAAAATGTGGCGACACTATATAATGGGCAGAAAATTTATGTTGCTAACTGATAACAGTGGTGTGAAATTATTGTTTAGACAACCAGATCTTAACGCAAGGCAATCAAGATGGTTGGCCTTCTTGAGAAAATTTGATTTTGAGGTAAGACACATCAAGGGTAAGGAAAAAAAAGTGGCAGATGCCTTAAGTAGAAGAATTCATGGGTTGTTTGAGATAAACATTAGCAAGGAAGAAAGTGAAATTGAGCAAAGGATAAAAGTTGCAAGTGATAATGATGAAAAATACATTAAAACAGTAGCAGATTTACAAAATAATGCAGAAAAATTAGACAAAACAGATCTGAGTTTTGACAGAAATGGATTACTAAGATTCAAAAATAGGTTGTACATACTATATTCTGCTGAATTATAGCTAACAGTTTTGGACGAAGTACACAAGAAGACATATTCTGGTCATCTAGGATACCAGAAAATGGTAACAGCATTGAGGAAGTTGTTTTATTGGCCTAACATGAAAGGTGAGACAGCAAAATAATTATCTAAGTGCTTAGATTGTCAACAGGTGAAGGTTGAACACCATCTCCCAACCGGCATGTTACAGCCTCTACCTATACCAGAATGGGAGTGGGAGACTATCTCACTGGATTTTATCACGGGTTTTCCTAAAACGCAAAAAAACAGAATGATTCAATTATGGTAGTAATCGATAAACTTAGCAAGTCTGCACATTTTTTTTCCTGTGAAATATACTTATAAAGCTATTAACATCATTGAAATATTTATGAAGGAAATGTTTAGACTGCATGGTATTCCTAAAATGGTGATTTCAGATAGAGACGTCAAATTTACATCTACATTTTGGAAAGAATTGTTAGTAGGGTTGAATACTAACTTGAATTTCAGCACAAGCTACCATCCACAAATGGATGGGAAAACTGAACGAACAAACCAGATTGTGGAAGATATGCTACGAATGTACGTAAGGACGAAACCAACTAAGTGGGAGGAATACATGCACTTGGTGGAATTTGAGTACAATAATGGTTATCAGACATCGGCTAAGATGATCCCCTTCAAAGTATTATATGGCAGAAAGTGTACAACTCTGATTAGTTGGGATAACCCAGTTGATAGACTCATGGTGGGACCAGAAATGCTCCAGGAAATCGAGAAAACGGTAAGAAAAGTACAGCAGAATTTAAAGGAGGCATGGGACAAAAAGAAAATTTACATAGATCTAGAAAGAAGACATCAAGAATTTCAAGTTGGATATCACGTGTATTTAAAAGTCAAAGCAAGAAGAAGTTCATTAAATTTGGGAAAATGTGCAAAGTTGGCACCCAGGTTTTGTGGCCCCTTTAAGATCTTAGCTCGAATTGGACCTGTGGCATATCAACTTGCACTTCCTACAAATTTAAAAGTTCATAATGTATTTCACATTTCTTTCTTAAGAAAATATGTCCATGATCCTACTCACATGATCGATTGGAACATGGTGCAGGTGGAACCAGAAGGTAAGTTCCAAGCGAAACCTTTGTGCATTCTGGACATGAGAGAAATAGTACTACGGAATAGAGCCATTGCCTAGGTAAAAGTGTAATGGAAGCACTTTAGTCATGAGGACACCACTTCAGAATCAGAGGAAGATTTGCAGAAATATTATCCAACCATGTTCTAATAAAGGAACGAACACTGAGGACAGTGTTGTACTGAAGGGGGGAAGGATGTAATATCCCCAAAAATAATTATTTATTAAAGTCTGTATGCACTTAGGAATTTATTTTCGTTTTTGGAAAATCAGTATTTGGAAATTTATTACCATTTATGGCAATTCCAAATTTGGAATTTGATTATTTGTAATTAATTATTGTGACTATTGGGCAAAGATTTGATTTGCCCAACCAACTTTTTTACTATGACACATGTCAAAGACAAAATCTTTTTATATTTATTGCTGAAGGAAAAATGGAACAGGTGGGTTGAAATCAGTTGACCATGACTCCATGAGTGAGGAACATACTTGAACTACCTCAGGGCTGAATTTTACAAGTGGAAAATGAGGAATTTGGCCACTAGCAGCCCCTGAAAATTAGGGATTTGTAAAGCTACGAAAATTCCCAAGGGGGAAAAAAGACCTAGGCACAAGATGCTTTGGAAATACAGCATATGGGAGGAGGCAGAATGTTGCTTAGTATGCTGGAGAAAGGATATCACTTGTTGTTGTGAGCACTATTCTGAGTGTGAGGCAAGGGGAATTTCTGATCTGAAAAAGGACTATAGCGAAAGAGGAGCATTGGAGTTCGCCCTTATGGAATCATGGTCAATATAAGGGGTGAACGGAGCAAGCATATTTGATGTTTTTTTCTATGGTTAGGTGGAACTTGGTTGTTCCATTTGTTGTCCCAATACTTTGCTCAGATATGTACATCTACTTATTCCTTGTTGAATTGTTTTATTGATTAATAGTTGGTAGAATGAAATGAATTGTAGAATAATCCTTTACAGTTTGATTGTATTCATTGAGTAAAGTTAAGAAAGATAATGTGTGTTAGTTGTTGCTGAAGTTTAGTTATGTAAATACATAGGATATGCATCTAAGCTAAATAAAATAGAATTATTACTATGTTAATTATAACCCTTACTAGGCATGTGAATATATACGTATAGGTATTCAACTTAAGAAACATTGGACTATTGAAAATGATAAATGTAATTCTGGAAGTGAATACAAGATATAAATATATGTATATATAGTGTTGTAGGTTTAGATACGCAAAGCTCTATAAACATCTAAGGAACATCAGATTGTACAAATGCCAAAGCGAGATTTATAATGAATACAAGAATAGAAATATATATATGTATATGTTGTTGCTTGTACATATTTTTTTTAGAGCTACATAAACATCTAATACTCATACATAGAAATAACATCGATGCTTGGACTACACGAGAATTTTAGTAAACTTCCATGTATAAGACTATACTAAAGGCATAAAAATTTCAACCCGTTTATACCACAATAAAACCATAAACGAAGTTTCAATGTAATACATGTTACAGAGACTGCGCAATATGTAACAGTATTTGTTTTGGGTAAGGACCCAGAACCACTTGAAAACCTAATCTGAACCTTCAAACTAACACTAGAATCGGAACTCAAATACCTTTTTCGAGCAAGGCGATGTCCTGGATCCATTGACTGCGAATGTTTAAGTCCTACAAGGAAACTGAGAATTAGTAATTAGTGTTAAGAAAGAAGTCAATGAAATTTAAGTATTGAAGATAAAGTGATGTTCAGGAAGAATCCATGAAACTAAATAGTAAAGGCTCCACACATAAAAACACTTAGCTTGAGGTTGGCGCGGGTGCATGTTTTCCGTCGATGTCACTAAAGCGAATTATCCACAGCCTGAAGGGGCGGAGTGGATCTTGAAATAACTAATGGGTACCCTTGCAATGGAAACAGAGGTCCCATCATTAGTCTTGTAACCGAACAAAATTAAATCAATTGCTCAGAATGTATCAAGCAGATAGAACATTTTAAGCATGTAATATATATTGCATAACCAGAACTATAAAGAACGCACGGTATAAAACATGTTCCACATAATTGCCCAATTCGGATCACAGATAGGGTTTCGAGATACTGTTCTCATAATTGTCTAAAACTGCAGATTAATGATAAAGAAAACGCAATCAAGAACAGAGTTCTGGATACTTAAAATTATTTTTCTTTACGCTAACAAACTGAAATTTTACAAGTTAGCCATAGAATTCCAGAGTGATAAAGTTTGCACAGGATAAATCATATCCCACAAAGGTATTATTTCCCGGATCAAAATTACAGATAGGGTTACGGGTCACCGATATCATAATTCTTAAACTTACGAATTGTTGATTGAAACTCAAACAAGTTGCACACAGTTTTCAAGTGCACAGAACTTGAGGCGAATATTTTATAAACTTATCGAAGGCATAACTCAGATGGAACTTATTGTATACTCAGAGAATAGTCTTACGATCTTAAC
>JASDQU010738540.1:325777-340198 GCA_032191745.1 Picea mariana | reverse complement strand
ATTCCTTTTGCACACTGTCCTCTCATGTAGCCTGACTTGTTGAACAACCTCAGCCTCAACAGGTTCGTGATAGACTTCCACAAACTGAGCAGCGCGACGTCTCCAACAAGGCAAGTAGCTCACCAAGATGCAGATTCAACAAACGCTTTTCCCTCTCCCCCGGGGACTCAACACAATGGAGACCATTGCTTCCTAAGGAGGGAGGATTGATCCAGGTGGATATCGGTGGCCACCCACCTTTTTTGACTGGCTCAAAACAATTTTCTGGCAAATTTGACAATTTACTATTTTTAGCAGTTTTTAACTTTCGGGGCCATTTTGAGGGCCCAAATGAAGGTTTTTCGAGATCGAGGTTCTCAATGATAGTCGAAAGCATATTTAAACCCCCAAAATGAATCTCCTTGACGATACCTTTCCAATGAGCTATCATATGCCTAAAACAGAGATCGTATGCAAAAGTTACATCCCTGAGAAGTTGATGTACTAACTTACCCAAACGAGGCCCACATGACTTTTGGTGCTTCATCTGCTAGGGTTAGGTTTTTGGATGTCTAGGACTTTTGACATTCCTGTTTATTGTAAAAATTCCTTTAGAGGCTCATTGTAATCATCTTCTTGCAAATGCGAGTATCCGTCACATCTCTTCTCAGAGATAAGCTGCCACCATTCTAGCGAGTCTTTCACTATGTATTTTACAGTCTTTGTACATTTATTTCATTAATAGAAATCGTGTATTACTGCATATCTGTGTTTATGGTTGCATCTTTGATATATTTCTATTATATTATTGAATATCTACAATATCTCTATGCATTTCTTTATTATATCTTCGATCTCATTTTGTGCCGAAAATAATCTGGATCAAAACCCTAGCCCTCTGGGCTATAGAAATAATAGAAAAATCAAATTTCTTGTATTTGAAAACTGAACTCACCAAAAGATGCTCTGGACTGAGGCGAGTAAGCTGGTACAGTCAGATTTATGAAAATCCAAGTTTTACCCCTTCAAACTTGATTTGCGGATTTCTGGACTAGTGCTTCTTGTTTTCTGGTACTTCTGGTACTCTGTTACTTCTAGTACTTCTGGTACTCTGGTTTTTTGGTACTTCTAGTACTTTGTGAAAACTAGGGTTTCACTTTCCAGGAGATCTAGCCATTGAAAAGGTGCGCTGAAGATGCCAAAGTGTTCCTTGAGGTAGGGTGCACTTTTCTAGATGGTTTTGGGGATGAAATTGGTCTTCAATAAAAAGCCCTAATTTTCTTGTACGGCAACAAGGACGTTTCTCTTTTTCCCGTGAAAGATGCTCTCTTCAGCTTAGATGTGATACCATGTTAAAGTTTATGTTATTATTAGGTTACTTTCAATTTACTAGATAACAATAGTATAGATAAGATCACTGAGAGAAACACAATCACAAGAGTACACAACATTTATCCTGGGAAACCCTCACGGGGAAGAAAACTCAACAAAAATTCCTTAATATAGATAGCCAATACAATGCCAAGACAATGAACCAAACAACACATAAATTCCTCTCCCAAGGATGCACCTCTCTCTCTCTTCCTTCTTCTGACAACTAGTAATTGTAGCTTTCTTCAATACTTGCACACTAGATGAGTGAGTTGAGTGTGTGTCCAAATGAGGCTCTGACCTCTTATCTATACAATTTGGCAGGTGCTGAACTGAGGTGTCTTTTCACTGGCAGGGCCGACTTCTCAATCTAGGTGGTTAGAACCACTTTAATTTTCCTGGGGCCAACTTCTTACTTTGCATATTACAATTAGGGTTTGACCAATCCTCAAAAGGGGATTTGGTCAATTACAATGCCCGACATGATCAATCCACAAAAGGGGATTGATCTAATCAATAATACATATAATTTATTTTTTACTTTATCCATAAAAGGGGATAAGAATATTCTTTGCAGTTACACAATATTTTAACACCCCCTTCACTACACATAGTTCCTCAGGACTTCCCACTTCCCTCCCAGGCTCTATTGCACTTGGTTGGATAGGAATCTCACAACCGAGGACTCTAGGAACTCTCAACTGTTCTAGGAGTGCTCACAGTATCCTTCTCAAGGCTCTTGAGTCATTTCCCCAACATGAAATATTATCCATAGGCGCACAACCCATTTCTACAGGCGCATAGGCCACATTTCCATCATAAACATAGCCCAATAATGACTTCCTTCAAGAACAACATGGCTAGTGCTCTTCCCCAACACTTTGCTCCTCTTTTGCTATCCAAAACTGACATGTAAGAACTGTCATCTTTTTCCATTCAAATTTCATTTTCACTCATGCATGTTGACTCACACTCTTCCCCAAAATGATTGCTTAACTCTCATACTTCCTCCATGCTTGCTTGTATTCAACCAATGAAGTGAATAACTCTATGAGGTAATCTCACACACCAACCCTCTCACATGAATTCAATGTTTGAGTGTCTAATAAGTCAAAGGGATGATTATATGGTAATGACACATTAACTTAGGCAATTGACATGGATTTTCCCTTGGATCCCTCTTTAGCCCCCTCTCTTGTGGAATCATAGCCCCCCATCATTATTGTCCCTCTCGTATCGTAACCAATGATTATTATCTTGACTAATTATTCATTATATATTTTACATAGCCCGACCTTTGGCCATATTGATTACTACATGCTCTCTATCCTGAGACATATTGGCTCACCATCCTAAATCGCATTTGTGCAATTCCATTATAGTTTACGGGGATTAAGGCTAAGGATGTTAGATGAATTATCATTTTGAGATCTAATACCAAAGCATGATAATATTAAAAGTATTTCTTTATGATAAATTGAATGATAATTGAGATTCAATGTTAAACAATGAAAATAAACAATTTTAAAAGTATTAATCTATGGTAAATCGATAGATTTATTTTTATTACTTGTAAGAATTTTAATGTTCAAATCTTTTTTCCTATGTTAAAATGTGAATGTGAAATTCATAACCCTACAAATAACTTTATAAAAAAACTAGCTAATAATAAGATTTGTTTTCACAATTTAATATACATGATGTTATCAATATAAAAAATTAGAGGAATAATTATTTTGTTAGATTTAACTATAATAATTTTAATTTTATCAAAATTAATGAAAAATTTAGTAAAAATATTTTAGAATAAATTTCCAAAATATAATTTAATCCAAAAAATTGATTTAAATTGTCAATCATGTCAGGTAATAATTGATTGAAGGGCATGTGCAAGCTAATGATGGTCTCTCATGACGTGTCAGTGGCAATGCAAACATGGAAAAACAACAATCTGTTAGCTTGGAGAGATTATTAAATGTACTTTTACAATGCATTTGAATATGATGTAAGAAGTTGGAATGTAGGAAATTGAATTAGCTTTCCAAATATATAACTTTTATTCATAAAAATTGTGAATAACTATGTGAAATTTGAGTTTTTCTAACAATGAAATGTTATTTTTCTAGCAAAATTAAGGTATATGTCTCTTTTAGTGCAGGTGTTGAGTACTTTAACGATAAAATTTCCTTCCAAAATATTGTATAATTGTAGAGAACCCATTGTTATAGTGTTGTGTGTTTTTTTTATAAATATAATATTAATTTTATATATTTTTTAAATTATGAAAGTCAATATATCTTTGAAATTACAATGCCTTCCGCTAGTGTAGGCTACCAGGGTCTTAACATTATAATTTTTTTTTTTAGATCGTAGATATTCGTCTCTTCTAGTGCGACGTATAACTCAATTTAGAAATGGTTAATGATGCAGGAGCATCAAGAGCATGACCATGGGTATGTCAAAGACCCAAGATGAGAATCATGATCATGGTGATGTAAGGGGAGTAAAGGTACAAGTATGTAGACATGTTACAGAGAATCGTTGATGAACCATGTACGAGAAAAGGTTTCTTAGGGAATCAACAGATACAACGGCTGGTAACCCATGTACTTCGATGGATGGTAATATTTTTATATGGACTTCAACAATGTTTATGTTTGCAAATACATGAGGATAAAGATGATCGAGGATGGAGAAGAAGACCAAATATCGCGGAAGACAGAGAGTAGAGAAGCCAAAGAAGATGAAGATGGAATGGGTTCAAAGGACCAAGTGAAAAAGAGGCATAAAATGGGGTCACAAGTGTTTGTTAAGGGAGGAGTATGATATAATCCCTACTTGTTATCATGAATAATTAAATAAATTAAATGATGCTTTGTAATGAGGTAGATTAATTCTAGAAGTCTACCTGAGTGTGAGAGATGAGGGGAAATGAGAGGAGTTAGGGATGGAGATCTATTGAGATATTCATAGATATATTGTGGATGAAGTTGTGGAGATAGTTATGGAGATGGTTTAAACCAACCATCTAATTACGTAATAATTGTTATGGTCACCTATAGTTATATAAGGGACCATTTTTACACTAAAGAGATATACGTGAATGGTTTTATAATAAAGTTTCTCCTTCGGGGAGATTAGAGCCTATTTCTATTATTATTTTCTTTGCTTTTAATGTAGTCTCTTCATTATGTTTTCCACTGTGCCTCTGACCCCATCATTTGGTATCGGAGCTAGGTGCTCATGTGGAGCGCATGATCCGTTGAGCCACTATTTGTGATAGATCACTGTGTGAGTGAGGTCTTCCCAACCACTATTTTAGAAGGAGCCACCATTGTTAAAGGGTGAGAGGGAGATGCACTGCATGCGATGGATGAGCTCTTGACTGCAATTAAAACTGCAAGTTGAGAAGAATATAATAATCCACAACTTCTATCATCTAGACACAGAAGAAGAAATAGAGAGTGAACAAGATTGACAAATGAGCTTGACTGCATTGAGAAAAATTATTGAAGCTCATGTCGCATAGGTTGTTTTGTTGTAGATCACTACTCTAGCAACGGTAAACATAGAATGAGACGACGTGCAAGCATGGAGCTGAATGGATGTTCGTTTGTTTACTAGTGCAATTAGTATGTGTGGGCAACTATGTGCTTGGGAAAAGGGAAGATGCATGGAGAGTGCGTGACAAGTATTCAAATAAAATTTTGAACGAGATATCATAATGTGGACTGTTAGTACAAGAGGAACAGAAACAAAGCATGTATTTCCCATAGTTGACGGAGGTGAGATAAGGTGAACGTAACAACAACCTCAAATTCTCTTAGGAGAGGACTCAACCTTCTGGCTCCATCAAATGTCACTCTTCATCATCCAGTTTCTCAATTGGTACATTGAATATTTAAATGAAGTGTGTAAAGGTTTTCTCGTTAGTTTTTTCTCAAGGTTTGAATGGTCAATTTGTTTTTTTAAGTGACAACTGGCCTTGGCTTATTGAAGGCCTTGTAAAGAATATTAGCCACCACTTTTTATTGTGTGAAATTTAAGAAGTTTGGTTCGCGAACAGGGTTCAAAGCTTTTGCCTTGGGAAATTGTTGAAGGTTGTTTATTTTTAGTTTATGGGTGAAAAAAAAAGGTTTTATCTTGAAAGAATGAACATGATATGGACAAGATCGTGATAGAGAAAGGGTCATAGCTGAACTGGTAGAAGAGATGACATGGAAGATAATTAGTTTGTTTCCTACTGCATTGAGTGGATGGTGGCTTGTATCATAAATTTATTGGATTTAAACTGCTAGTTGAGAAAGGAGTGGATCTATTGTGTAACTGCATGAAAGGTAGGGACACTGCAGAGAATAGAATCAACATCTTCTACGTAACGATTGCAACAATGCCTGCAAGATATAAATATCATAATTGATGAAAAGCTAGTGATATGGTGTGGTCATGTATTCTCTCCTAGATTTCCCTCCAGCTCACACACCAATCTAGAAGAATGAGAAAATAATTTCAGTTAGTTGTAATAGCTGCAGTTTCCCAGCAGAACATTGGCAAGGGAGAAAGTGCTAAGCACGATGGTTGTTTTGGGGATAAGGTTACTGAAGAAACATGTTGATTTCAAGATTATCATGGACTTTGAATGCGGGGAGGAAATCAAAGGGTATCAAACCTGGAGAAAGTGAAGACGTTGAATGCTTCGGTTGCCAACAATTCCTATCACATATTTGTAGACTCCTCAAATGATGAAACATTATGATCATTTGGTTGTTGATCTAGACATTTTAGATAATGATAGCCCAATGCTTGATCCAAATTGTTTGGAAAGTTACACAGGGTCTCAATCAAAATTACTTAATTGGTCACGTTGTCTTTCTTTAGAGGAAAAGTGTATACATTTGTTGCATGAGGTTGGAAAAAAAGGTGGAAAAGAGGTGCTCAATATATATTTGGATCTTTGGCTATGGTCCTTGTTGACACTTGAATCCGTCATGACCGAAACAACAACCTCACGAGGATATGAATCTTCTTGCGTTTTTATATATGTGGTACTCCTCTTTGGCTTATGGTATTCTTTAATAACTTTAGATCTAGAAATAATATAGGACCTTAAGATGGTCCAATTTTTATGCTCAAAGAAAGATAAAATATGCTGAAAGATAAAATATTTATTTTAAGAGAATTCCTGAGAAAGGACCATGAACCTCACACATCACACATTGCACATAATTTCCTCACCTCCATCATAGTAAAAATAAAGATTTTTGATCCCACATAAAAAATAAAAGATGGTCCAGATGCATAAGAGAACTTTCATAGAGTAAATATTTTCATAGCTCAAACGAAGATTATGATGGATCAATTTAAAATACTTTATACTCAGAGCTCAGAGTTATAAAATACAGTCAAAATTGATCCCGAATCAATTTTTTTGGGATTTCTAAAAAATAATAGAGTCTATTACAATGCTTTGAAATTTAAAATGTGTTTGTCTAGAGCATTAGGATTAGGGCTCCTGCGGACCATAAAAGTAAACATGTACAAGAAAATAAACTGTAGAATGAAGAAGGTGGGCGGATGCAGAGCAACAAGATCTGGAAAGAAGACAAAGAGAAAGTTATCAAATTTTGGTTATACCTTTCTATTCAAAGAAGAAGAATAACTGGATGAAAACTGATAAAAAAAGTAGAATGTGATCAACATGGACTTACTATGATGGTATCTCTCCCTCTTCATTTGCTTGTTGTTGTTCTTTTATTCTCCTTCTCGACGATTTCCGGAATTGTCCCAACTGCCGTTTCTTGGCTTTCTTTAGGTATCTTATCAATTTCTCTCTTAAACCAATCTTCAATATATTTTTTCATGAGTGCAACATTTATCTCATGTCTAATTTTGATATTAAATAATTTTCCTTCTAAATTTCTTAGATCATGAGAAATACCATGAATTGATTCTTCAATGTCTTGATTTTTTACAGAGTAATCAGTAAGCCAATTATCAGTTTCTTTTTCACTATACTCAATTACACTATTGAATTTTTCGGCCGATAATCCTTTCAGTATTTCCACGAGTTCATTAAACTGTTGATTTGTCGTAAACATTGCATTAAAGATTAATTTTGGATTTTGAACTTCGCCAGTGCTACCTGCTAAGTCTATTTCTGTAAGCCTTTTGAATAATTCTTCTCTCTTTGTTATGACTTCATTGCAAGTTTGAACAATATCTCCTCGATTTTTAATCTTTTCTATCCAGCAAGCTTTCAACTGTTTAATTCGAGTGGGCGAAGGAAAATCTTCTTCTATCCTCTTTGCCTCTGTCATATTTGAAACTTTTATTCCAAATAGTATGACAACATCTGTATAAAACACTTCTTCATTTTTAAAATCATCTTGAAGATATTCATGGAATGCATGTGCTCTAGAACCAAAAGAAACAATATTTTTAGAGACTTCCCAAGCCTCCATTATGAGTGACATTCTATTTTTAATATTCCTCTCGACATAATTTCGAACAATCATAAGAAAACTTGATGATCCTTTGAATTTGGTACCTGATGTGGTTGGCTTTATCATTATTAAAGGGCTAGCCAAAATGGGAAGATGCATCAAGGAAGTTTCCAATTCTTTGATTCTTTCCTTTAGCCTGACATTCTCAGCTTCCAAACCATCAATAGAATCATCAAGTGCATCCCTGGTTCCCTTGTGAATTTTGGAAATTTGAGATGCTCACATATGCTTAAGTTCAACCTCTGAGTGATATTTTCTTTTCTTATTTCTCTAATCATTTCTTTCCAATATTAATTTTTTAGAATCTTTATAAAAAAACAACACTCTGAATAGAAAAGGATTCTTCTTCATTGAAACTTTCATTCTCGACAACTTCTAATGCAGTATTTTGTTGAACAACATGCTCCTGTTGTTCTATTTCAGGAAATTGTATCTTTTCAATATAACTAATTGTTGGCAGACTTCTTAACTGGGTAGGCCGCTGGAGCATTTCTCCTAGATGTAGTATTTTTCAGAGTGACAACTAGAGATTGAGCACTCCTTTCATTGGAATTTTTCCCTTTTTGTTTATAATGATCGTTGTTGCTGAGTAAGGTTTCCAGATCGACAGTATCATGTGCAGTAGTGTTCTGGCTATTGATTTTTTCTTCTTCACTCAAAACCGTTTGAATGAAATAATTACTAAACCCCACTGATTGCATATGTTCAACAAAGATTTTACTTGGGTCAAAACCTTTGATCTTTTCACCATATCTCAAACTGACATTGTTAAAATGACTTGCAAATTCATCATTTTTATTTATATTCCTCAATACAAATTCTCTAATCTTCCAAGATAGAGGAATAAATTGCTTTTTCTTTTTTTCATAGAAAAAGTGCAACTAGAAATTGTATTGTCTTGCTACCTCCATGATGAATAATTTATCAGACACATAATATGGAAGAAGAGCAGGATTTTCTTTTGAACAAAATATTCTTATAATACTACGATTTTCCATTTTTTCTATCGTTCCTTTCTTCTCTAGAAATTTGGCAGCTTCAATAGATATCCTGGAGGTGCTTTCACTGAATAATTTTTTTTTTGAAAATTGAAACGAAGTCATTATAAAATTCATAGAAAAATAAAGGGGTTTTATGCCTCCATAACACCTGATACCAAAAGGTAATAGGGTCCTCTTCACATTTTACCCTCTTGTTGATAGTCGATTTTGGGAATTGGTAACAATGTGTGATAACAAATATCAAATATGAAGCCATGAATAATTTCCTATCCTTTTTATAATGCGATAATTGGGAAGCAATTTCGATGGAAATGAGCTTACCCTAGTAAAAAATAACTTTCTCTTGGACTTTTAAATACAAAATGTATAGAACCATCCGAGATATGGAAACAATATTCTCTTGACCTGTTATTTTGGTGAATAACCATGAAATTTCTCGATAAGGGTTCTTCAAAGAGTCAACCTGAATTCTAGTTACATCTACTGGTATGGACGCAGGATTCTCCAAGTACTCTGGCAAGAGGTCGAGCCCATTATTATGTTTATTCAAAAAGTCTCTGCAATCTTCACCTTTGAAGGTGAGAGTGGGCTCCAACAATTTTAATATTTTACGGAAAACGTGAAGCGACAAAGAAATTGGGGAATGTCCCTAGAGTTGTATAGCCCTTTGATTTGGTATGTATTTGTTAACACACCATGCAACCATTTCTTTACAATAAAAAACCTCTAGAACAAAACCAACAAGAGAAATCCCAGTTGTCCAAATCATGTTCTCATTTCTTTGAGCATCAGGAGGAGAGGAATAATACTAATATGCTCTCGACCACTGGAAATTATGATCTTCGCGACCAAAAATATTCAAAGTATTGCCGCAGAACTGTTGTCAAGTTGATGCTGCCATTAAGTTAATAAAACTGTTTCTTCGACTGAATGCTATTTACAAATGAACTTTTTCGAGAGATCATGATAATTTAATCCCCTCGCAAATGAGAATTAAATGAATATTTAATGAATATTTCTTGAGCCATTCGCCATTGATAATGACCTTTTCGAAGTCTGCAAAAAAGTTGTTAGCATTTAATTAATACTTATTGTGGATTGGGAAAAGCAAAGTAATGGCAGGGACAGAGATGAGAGAAGATCAATATGAAATTTTTGTGAACCTGCGAACCCGTGGTTGGATAAGCGATCCAAAGAAACTAAGTATAGGAGGTTGGTCGGACTCACAAATATCATAAGAATGAGACATTTGGGAACCCAACATCTGCGATGAGAATAAAAGTTAAGTGATGGTCGAAATGTAGAACGCGAAAGTTGAAGTGCAATGTGAAGGTTGCGAAAGGGGAGGAAAATATTTCAATCCGCCTAGTCGTGGATTAAAGAAAAGTATAAGTGTTGAGGTAGACTTATGCATAGGTGAATGAATGAGAATGAAAGTGCGACACTCCTCTGATTCGAAGGTCCTCGAACATGAAAATGGCTAAGTACAACAACCAAGAAAGGGAAAAATAAGGGATAGATAGGAAATGGGAAAAAGGGAAAATATAGAAGGGGGGAAAGAAAGAGTGTAAAGAGGTGGGAAAATAGAACAACGGAGGGGAAAATGAAAAGCACGAAAGGGTTTCAACAGTCCCGTGGTGTAAAATGTTCATCTCCACAACACCACCGAATGCTATCAATATACTACGAAATCAATGAAAGATGCATTGAGTTTGATGAGGTTGTCTAATTGCTTAATTAAGAGGTGATTTGTCCTTATGGACATTTTGTTGTGGAAGAAGTTTTAATTCTAGTCTTAATCTATGTGGAAATTAATATAGAAAGGTCGAAGAAGGAAGTTGTATGTGTGATGGTGTTGCTAGGGTTCAAGAAATTTATTTACCTTGACGATTTTGTCAAGGTAAAGAATATGAAACACACACACACATATTTTATATAGCTGTGTTTTGCTAGAATGTGTGCTACTGAAGCGTGAACTGATCGTGTGGATCGTGAACTTAATTTTTTTTTATGGGAGGTCGAGCCTGCGCCAATGGAAGTCAAGGGACTAATAAATTGCTTGGGATGGCGACATCATAAAAGAAAGGTCCCACAAGAGAGCATAGATTCTGTAGAATGAAGATGCCAAAGAAGAGTTCTACTGCTCAAGGATTGAACTCTAATATTGTCTCATATGTTAAAGATGGCCAACGTCGGAATACAACCGTATAACCATACAGTTCAAAGCACGTTCCACGACCAAGGTATTTTTTTATTTTTGGGTTATTTACTTCATATTCAAAGAAATCCATGTAGAGGCATTAAAGAAAAGGAAGAAGTTTGAAATAAAAGGTGTTGTGATCCATAAAAATGATGGCTATGGTGTAGAAGGGTGAAAAAAAAAGTTTTTCTAAAAGTATTGTTAAAAGCGTTAATGTGAGTACAAAGTCCTTTATATGAGTCGAGTGCAAAGTCTTTATGTTAAAGTCAAAATGAAGTCATTAAAATTGTGAAAGTCAAAGGCTAAGAATTTGTGATGAAGTGAGTTAAGACAAGTTCGAAATTGGAGTTAAGTTAAAGTTTGAGTGTCATTGATGTCATGTATGAAAATTGAGAAGGGTGCATGATCAGTGTTACTCGACAACCTAACAAATTAAGTTAAGTCATGAGAGTCTTGGTAGAAATTGAAGTCAAAAAGTCAACGTTGAAGTCAAATTGAGGTGGAAAGCAATTGTTGATGTAAAATGATAAAGTGATGAGTCAAGTCAAAGATTGAGCATCAAGTGCACATGTGGCTAGGAGATTTTTGTCATCATTAAGTCTTATCAATGTTGAAAGTCGATCTTGTTAAGTCGAGTAAAATCTTAGAGCTTGTCATGCCTTGACTATATAGCAATGTAAGTTTGGTTTAAAGAATTGAGTTTTATTGTAGTGGCATTTAGTTTGGCCAATATTGTCACAAGTTTGAGTCTATGTTGGAACTGGCCATTCCGACCTTAAATAATGTTGCAGGAATCATTGAGTACCAGACAAAATATGATAAAGACATGAAGAAGATCATAATGAAGATCTAAGCAAGCTGATGACAAAGGAAACAAACTTCGACAAGACAATGTAGTGGAAAGAAGATTAAAGGACACAAACTTCATAAATATGATTTAAAGAGAAAAGAAGATTTGTGGCAGAACCCTACCACAAGAAATCTGTAACAAAAAGAGGAACAACTTTCAACCGTGGTTGGGTAGAAGTTGTTGAGACAACTCCACAGTTGCAAATGTGGGTAGAGTTGTCTAGAGGAAATAACAGGTGAAGCTCTTTAGAGAAAGTGAGAAAGTACAAAATCCTACAACTATGACAACTAAGGAGCAGAAGGTTCTAGAAGGAAGGAACTAGGAATATCGAAGGGGCAAGTTTGATAGAGAAGCTCACAGAGGAAGATAGGAGAATGACTATGAACAATGAGGTAAAGGGTTCAGAAGGAAGCCACAACAAAACGAAAGAAGACATAGACTCCGATGACAAGGAAAGTTGAAATAGAAGGAATCTTATGCGTGAACATAAATAAGCAACAAGCGTGAGGAAAGGAGAGAAACAAGGATGCAAAGAAAACAAAATAATGAAGTGACAAAAGGCAGACACAATGGAGCATTAGAAGTGAAGCAGCGGAAGCACAGTCGATGAAAAAAAAGAAAACGAAGCAAGGTATAAATAAAGTATTGTGTGATGTAGATACAATAAATCCATGAAAGAGACATCCCTATAAATTTAACGGTCCTTGAATAATTTTTTTGATGAAGGTCTTCATATTAGGTTTGTATAAAGACTAGATTGCCTAAGTTGAAATGAAAGTGTATGTACCTGATGTAAGCCTGGTGAAACATGTATTCCCCATAGTTTTTTAAAGTTTGTGGTGCTCTAAAAACCACTTTGTAGTGTATGGTTTGTTGTTAGTTGAAACCACTGATGTAATGAATGGTAGCAATGAGGGAGAATTTGCTCAATTGTAGGCAGAACCATCGATTTGAGACAATCAACATAATTTCAAGTCATGAAAATGGAGCTTGTGTATTTGAGCATGAAAGAGAGTCATGAAAAAGGGGCTTGTGTGGAGCAAACTATGAGACAAAAGTTTGCAAGGTGACAAGGAACTCGTGGACAAGAGTCCATGAATAGTTTTTGTTCCTTGGGAGTCTGATGTAGGAGCATCGAGAGCATGGATACAAGTATGTCAAAGACCCAATATGAGAATGATGATGATGGTGATGCAGGGGGAGTAAAGGTACATGTATGTATACATGTGATAGAGAATGGTTGATGAACCATCTACGAGAAAAGGTTTATGAGGGAATCGACGGATAGAGCAACCGACGACCCATGTACTTTGGTGGATGGTAATATTTTTATATGGACTTCAACAATGTTTATGTTTGTATATAGATGATGATAAAGAGGATAGAGGATGGAGAAGAAGACCAAAGTTCGCGAAAGAAGCCAAAGAAGATGAAGATGAAATGAGTTCAAAGGACCAAGTGAAAAAAGATGCATAAAGGAGTCACACGTGTTTATGAAGGGAAGAGTATGATATAATTCCTACTTGTGATCATGAGTAATTAAATAAATTAAATGATTCTTTGTCATGGGGTAGATTAATTCTATAATTCTAGATGAGTGTGAGAGATGAGGGGAAAAGAGAGGAGTTAGGAATGGAGATCTCTTACTAGATTCATGGAGATATTGTGGAGGAAGTTGTGGAGATAGTTATGGAAATGGTTTAAACCAACCATCTAATTATTTAATAATTGTTATGGTCACCTATAGTTATATAAGGGACCATTTGTAGACTAAAGGGATATACGTGAATGGTTTTATAATAACGTTTCTACTTCAGGGGGATTAGAGCCTATTTCTCTTATTACTTTCTTTGCTTTTAATGTAGTTTGGTCATTGTATGTTTTCCATTGTGCCTCTGACTCCATCATTTGGTATCGGAGCTAGGTGCTCATGTGGACTGCTTGATCCGTTGAGACAATATTTGTGATAGATCACTGTGTGAGCGAGGTCTTCCCAACCACTATTTTAGAAGGAACTGGCATTGTTAAAGGGTGAGAGGTAGATGCACTGCATGCGATTGACGAGGTGCTGACTGCAAAGAAAAATTGAAGTTTAGACGAATATAAGCATCTGCAGCTTCTATCGTCTAGACATGAAAGAAGAAATAGATAGTTAACAAGATTGACAAATGAGAAAGACTGCATTGAGCAAAACCATTGAAGTTCGTGTCGCGAAGGCCGTTTTGTTGTATGTCACTGCTCTAACAACAGTAAACATAGAATGAGGCGACGCGCAAGTATGGAGCTGAATGAATGTTCATTTGTTTACTAGTGCAATCAATATGTGTGGGAAAGTATGTGCTCGGGAACAAGGGAAGAGGCATCGAGAGTGTGTGACAAGTATTCAAAGAAATTTCTGAACGCGATATCGTACCATGGATTTTTGGTACAAGAGGAACATAGACAAAGAGTGTATTCCCCGTAGTTGATGGAGGTGAGATAAGGAGAACGTAACAACAACCTGAAATGCTCTGAGGA
>JASDQU010738540.1:313990-325727 GCA_032191745.1 Picea mariana | reverse complement strand
CTTGAAGATATTCATGGAATGCATGCGCTCTCGAACCAAAAGAAACAATATTTTTAGAGACTTCCCAGGCCTCCATTATGAGTGACATTCTATTTTTAATATTCCTCTCGACATAATTTCGAACAATCATAAGAAAACTTGATGATCCTTTGAATTTGGTACCTGATGTGGTTGGATTTATCATTATTAAAGGGCTAGCCAAAATGGGAAGATGCATCAAGGAAGTTTCCAATTCTTTGATTCTTTCCTTTAGCCTGACATTCTCAGCTTCCAAACCATCAATAGAATCATCAAGCGCATCCCGGTTGCCTTGTGAATTTTGGAAATTTGAGATGCTCACATATGCTTAAGGTCAACCTCTGAGTGATATTTTCTTTTCTTATTTCTCTGATCATTTCTTTCCAATATTAATTTTTTAGAATCTTTATAAAAAACAATGCTCTGAATAACAAAGGATTCTTCTTCATTGAAACTTTCATTCCCGACAACTTCCAATGCAATGTTTTGTTGAACAACATGCTCCTGCTGTTCTATTTTAGGAAATTGTATCTTTTCAATATCTGCTTAATTCCATATCTTCCAAAGAGAAACTTCGAATATCATTTTCTAAGAGATTATTCTCCTTCTCCTGCAATGGAGTTTTTCTTTTCTTTCTTACAAGAAGTTTGTGGGAACTTTCAATTTTTTCGGAAGGAGGGTTCTTATCTCCTCCTCCACTATAACTATTGTTGACAGACTTCTTAACTGGGTAGGCCGTTGGAGCATTTCTTCTAGATGTAGTATTTTTCGGAGTGACAACTGGAGATTGAACACTCATTTCATTGGAATTTTTCCCTTTTTGTTTATAATGATCGTTGCTGCTGAGTAAGGTTTCCAGATCAACAGTATCGTGTGCAGGAGTGTTCTGGCTATTGATTTTTTCTTTTTCACTCAAAACTGTTTGAATGAAATAATTACTAAACCCCACTGATTGCATATGTTCAACAAAGATTCTACTTGGGTCAAAACCTTTGATCTTCTCAGCGTATCTCAAACTGACATTGTTAAAATGACTTGCAAATTCATCATTTTTATTTATATTCCTCAATACAAATTCTCTAATCTTCCAAGACAGAGGAATAAATTGCTTTTTCTTTTTTTCATGGAAAAAGTGCAACTAGAAATTGTATTGCCTTGCTACCTCCGTGATGAATAATTTATTAGACACATAATATGGAAGAAGAGCAGGATATTCTTTTGAACAAAATATTCTTATAATACTATGATTTTCCATTTTTTCTATCGTTCCTTTCTTCTCTAGAAATTTGGCAGCTTCAATAGATATCCTGGAGGTGCTTTCACTGAATAATTTTTTTTTTGAAAATTGAAATGAAGTCATTATAAAATTCATAGAAAAATAAAGGGGTTTTATGCCTCCATAACACCTGATACCAAAAGGTAAAATGGTCCGCTTCACATTTTACCCTCTTGTTGATAGTTGAATTTGGGAATTGGTAACAATGTGTGATAACAAATATCAAATATGAAGCCATGAATAATTTCCTATCTTTTTTGTAATGCGATAATTGAGAAACAATTTTGATGGAAATGAGCTTACCCTAGTAAAAAATAACTTTCTCTTGGACTTTTAAATACAAGATGTATAGAACCATCCGAGATATGGAAACAATATTCTCTTGACCTGTTATTTTGGTGAATAACCATGAAATTTCTCGATCAGGGTTCTTCAAAGAGTCAACCTGAATTCTGGTTACATCTACTGGTATGGACGCAGGATTCTCCAAGTACTCTGGCAAGAGGTCGAGCCCATTATTATGTTTATTCAAAAAGTCTTTGCAATCTTCACCTTTGAAGGTGAGAGTGGGCTCCAACAACTTAAATATTTTATGGAAAACGTGAAGCGACAAAGAAATTGGGGAATGTCCCTAGAGTTGTATACCCCTTTGATTTGGTATGTATTTGTTAACACACCATGCAACCATTTCTTTACAATAAAAAACCTCTAGAACAAAACCAACAAGAGAAATCCCAGATGTCCAAATCACGTTCTCGTTTCTTTGAGCATCAAGAGGAGAGGAATAATACTAATATGCTCTCGACCACTGGAAATTATGATCTTCGCGACCAAAAATATTCAAAGTATCGCCGCAGAACTGTTGTCGAGTTGATGCTGCCATTAAGTTGATAAAACTGTTTCTTCGACTGAATGATATTTACAAATGAACTTTTTCGAGAGATCATGATAATTTAATCCCCTTGCAAATGAGAATTAAATGAATATTTAATGAATATTTCTCGAGCCATTCACCATTAATAATGACCTTTTCGAAGTCTGCAAAAAAATTGTTAGCATTTAATTAATACTTATTGTGGATTGGGAAAAGCAACGTAATGGCGGGGACGGAGATGAGAGAAGATCAATATGAAATTTTCGTGAACCTGCGAACCCGTGGTTGGATAAGCGATCCAAAGAAACTAAGTATAGAAGGAGGCTGGTCGGACTCACGAATATCATAAGAATGAGACATTTGGGAACCCAACATCCGCGATGAGAATAAAAGTTAAGTGATGGTCGAAATGTAGAACGCAGAAGTTGAAGTGCAATGTGAAGGCTGCGGAAAGGGGAGGAAAATATTTCAATCCGCCTAGCCGTGGATTAAAGAAAAGTCTAAGTGTTGAGGCAGACTTATGCATAGGTGAATGAATGAGAATGCAAGTGCAACACTCCACTGATCCGAAGGTCCGCGAACGTGAAAATGGCTAAGTACATCAACCAAAAAAGGGAAAAAGAAGGGATAGATAGGAAATGGGAAAAAGAGAAAATATAGAAGGGGGAAAGAAAGAGTGTAAAGAGGTGGGAAAATAGAACAAGGGAGGGGAAAACGAAAAGCACGAAAGGGTTTCAACAGTCCCGTGGTGTAAAATGTTCGTCTCTACAACACCACCGAATGCTATCAATATACTACGAAATCAATGAAAAATGCATTGAGTTTGATGAGGTTGTCTAATTGTTTATTTAAGAGGTGATTTGTCCTTATGGACATTTTTTGTGGAAGAAGTTTTAATTCCAGCCTTAATCTATGTGGAAATTAATATAGAAAAGTCGAAGAAGGAAGCTGTATGTGCGATGGTGTTGCTAGGGTTCAAGAAATTTATTTTCCTCGTCGATTTTGTCAAGGTAAATAATATGAAACACACACACACATATTTTATATAGCTGTGTTTTGCTAGACTGTGTGCTACTGAAGCGTGAACTGATCGTGTGGATTGTGAACTTAATTTTTTTTTATGGGAGGTCGAGCTTGCACCAATGGAAGTCAAGGGACTAATAAATTGCTTGGGATGACGACATCATAAAAGAAAGGTCCCACAAGAGAGCATAGATTCTGTAGAATGAAGATGCCAAAGAAGAGTTCTACTGCTCAAGGATTGAACTCTAATATTGTCTCATCTGTTAAAGATGGCCAACGTTGGAATACAACCGTATAACCATACGGTTCAAAGTACGTTCCACGACCAAGGTATTTTTTTATTTTTGGGTTATTTACTTCATATTCAAAGAAATCCATGTAGAGGCATTAAAGCAAAGGAATAAGTTTGAAATAAAAGGTGCTGTGATCCATAAAAATGATGGCTATGTTGTAGAAGGGTGAAAAAATAGTTTTTCTAAAAGTATTGTTAAAAGCGTTAATGTGAGTACAAAGTGCTTTATATGAGTCCAGAAGCAAATGAGTGCAAAGTCTTTATGTTAAAGTCAAAATGAAGTCATTAAAATTGTGAAAGTCAAAGGTTGAGAATTTGTAATGAAGTGAGTTAAGACAAGTTCAAAATTGGAGTTAAGTTAAAGTTTGAGTGCCATTGATGTCATGTATGAAAATCGAGAAGGGTGCATGATCAATGTTACTCGACAACCTAACAAATTAAGTCATGAGAGTCTTGGTAGAAATTGAAGTCAAAAAGTCAATGTTGAAGTCAAATTGAGGTGGAAAGCAATTGTTGATGTAAAATGATAAAGTGACGAGTCAAGTCAAAGATTGAGCATCAAGTGCACATGTGGCTAGGAGATTTTGGTCATCATTAAGTCTTATCAATGTTGAAAGTTGATCTTGTCAAGTCGAGTAAAATCTTAGAGCTTGTCATGACTTGACTATATAGCAATGTAAGTTTGGTTTAAAGAATTGAGTTTTATTGTAGTGGCATTTAGTTTGGCCAAATATTGTCACAAGTTTGAGTCTATGTTGGAACTGGCCATTCTAACCTTAAATAATGTTGCAGGAATCATTGAGTATCGGACAAAATATGATAAAGACATGATGAAGATCATAATGAAGATCTAAGCAAGCTAATGACAAAGGAATCAAACTTTGAGAAGACAATGTAGTGGAAAGAAGAGTAAAGGACACAAACTTCATAAATATGATTTAAAGAGAAAAGAAGATTTGTGGCAGAACCCTACAACAAGAAATCTGTAACAAAAAGAGGAACAACTTCCAACCGCGGTTGGGTAGAAGTTGTTGAGACAACTCCACAGTTGCAAATGTGGGTAGAGTTGTCTAGAGGAAATAACAGGTGAAACTCTTCAGAGAAAGTGATAAAGTACAAAATCCTACAACTATGACAACTAAGGAGCAGAAAGTTCTAGAAGGAAGGAACCAGGAATATTGAAGGGGCAAGTTCGATAGAGAAGCTCACAGAGGAAGAGAGGAGAATGACTATGAATAGTGAGGTAAAGGGTTTAGAAGGAAGCCACAACAAAACGAAAGAAGACATAGACTCCGATGAAAAGGAAAGTTGAAATAGAAGGAATCTTATGCGTGAACATAAATAAGCAACAAGCATGAGGAAAGGAGAGAAACAAGGATGCAAAGAAAACAAAATAATGAAGCGACAAAAGGCAGACACAATGGAGCATTAGAAGTGAAGCAGCGGAAGCACGATGGATGAAAAAGAAGAAAACGAAGCAAGGTATAAATAAAGTATTGTGTGATGTAGATACAATAAATCCATGAAAGAGACATCCCTAGAAATTTAACAATCCTTGAATAATTTTTTTGATAAAGGTCTTCATATTAGGTTTGTATAAAGACTAGATTGCCTAAGTTGAAATGAAAGTGTATGTACCTGATGTAAGCCTGGTGAGGCATGTATTCCCCATAGTTTTTTAAAGTTTGTGGTGCTTTAAAAACCACTTTGTAGTGTATGGTTTGTGGTTAGTTGAAACCATTGATGTAATGAATGGTAGCAATGAGAGAGAATTTGCTCAATTGTAGGCAGAACCACTGATTTGAGACAATCAACATAGTTCCAAGTCATGAAAATGGAGCTTGTGTATTTGAGCATGAAAGAGAGTCATGAAAAAGGGACTTGTGTGGAGCAAACTGTGAGACAAAAGTTTGCAAGGTGACAAGGAACTCATGGACAAGAGTCCATGAATAGTTTTTGTTCCTTGGGAGTCTGATGTAGGAGCATCAAGAGCATGGATACAAGTATGTCAAAGACCCAATATGAGAATGATGATGATGGTGATGCAGGGGGAGTAAAGGTACATGTATGTATACATGTGATAGAGAATGGTTGATGAACCATGTACGAGAAAAGGTTTCCGAGGGAATCGACGGATAGAGCCACTGACGACCCATGTACTTTGGTGGATGGTAATATTTTTATATGAACTTCAACAATGTTTGTGTTTGTATATAGATGAGGATAAAGAGGATAGAGGATGGAGAAGAAGATCAAAGTTCGCGAAAGAAGCCAAAGAAGATGAAAATGAAATGAGTTCAAAAGACCAAGTGAAAAAAGATGCATAATGGGGTCACACGTGTTTATTAAGGGAGGAGTATGATATAATTCCTACTTGTGATCATGAGTAATTAAATAAATTAAATGATTCTTTGTCATGAGGTAGATTAATTCTATAATTCTAGATGAGTGTGAGAGATGAGGGGAAATGAGAGGAGTTAGGAATGGAGATCTCTTGCCAGATTCATGGAGATATTGTGGAGGAAGTTGTGGAGATAGTTATGAAAATGGTTTAAACCAACCATCTAATTATGTAATAATTGTTATGGTCACCTATAGTTATATAAGGGACCATTTGTAGACTAAAGGGATATACATGAATGGTTTTATAATAACGTTTCTCCTTCAGGGGGATTAGAGCCTATTTCTATTATTACTTTCTTTGCTTTTAATGTAGTCTCGTCATTTTATGTTTTCCATTGTGCCTCTGACTCCATCATTTGGTATCGGAGCTATCATTTGGTATCGAAGCTAGGTGCTCATGTGGAGTGCTTGATCCGTTGAGACAATATTTGTGATAGATCACTGTGTGAGCGAGGTCCCAACCACTATTTTAGAAGGAACTGGCATTGTTAAAGGGTGAGAGCTAGATGCATTGCATGCGATTGACGAGGTGTTGACTGCAAAGAAAAATTGAAGTTTAGACGAATATAAGCATCTGCAGCTTCTATCATCTAGACATGAAAGAAGAAATAGATAGTTAATAAGATTGACAAATGAGAAAGACTGCATTGAGCAAAACCATTGAAGTTCGTGTCGCGAAGGCCATTTTGTTGTATGGCACTGCTCTAACAACAGTAAACATAGAATGAGGCGACGCGCAAGCATGGAGCTGAATGAATGTTCATTTGTTTACTAGTGCAATCAATATGTGTGGGAAAGTATGTGCCCGGGAACAAGGGAAGAGGCATCGAGAGTGTGTGACAAGTATTCAAAGAAATTTCTGAACGCGATATCGTACCATGGATTTTTGGTACAAGAGGAACATAGACAAAGAGTGTATTCCCCGTAGTTGATGGAGGTGAGATAAGGAGAACGTAACAACAACCTGAAATGCTCTGAGGATAGGACTCAACCTTCTGGCCCCATCTAATTCCACTCATCATCGTCCTGTTTCTCGATCGGTACATTTAATTTTTAAATGAAGTGTATAAAGGTTTTCTCGTCAGTTTTTTTTCAATATTTGAAGGCTCAATTTGTTTTTTTTAAGTGACAATTGGCCTTGGCCTATTGAAGGCCTTGTGAAGAATATTAGTCACCACTTTTTATTGTGTGAAGTTTAAGAAGTTTGGTTTGCGAACAAGCTTCAAAGATTTTTCCTTGGAAAATTGTTGAAGGTTGTATGTTTAATTTATGTGTGAAAAAGAAAAGGTTTTATCTTGAAAGAATAAACACGATATAAACACGATATGGACTTGATCGTGACAGAGAAAGGGTCAGAGCTGAACTGGCATAAGAGTCAACATGGGAGATAATAGTTTGTTTGCTATTGCATTTTGTGGATGGTGGTTTGCATCATAAATTTATTGGATTTGAACTACTAGTTGAGAAAGGAGTGGATCTGTTGTGTAGCTGCATGAAAGGTAGGGTCGTTGCAAAGAGTATAATCAACATATTTTGCGTAACAGTTGCAACAATAACTGCAAGATATACATATAATAATTGATGAAGAAACAACGATATGGTGTGGTCATGTACCTGTCTTCTCTCTTCAATTTCCCTCTAGCTCACGCACCATTCCAGAAGAATGTGATAGGAATTGTAGTCCACTGTAATAGCTGTAGTCTCCCGGCAGAACATTGGCAAGGGCGGAATTGCTAAGCACGATGGCTACTTTGGGTATAAGGCTCCTAAAGAAACACATTCATTTCAAGATTATCATGGACTTCGAATGCGGGGAGGAAATCAAAGGGTATCAAACCTGGAGAAAGTGAAGACGTCGTATGCCTCGGTTGCCAACAATTCCTATCACATATTTGTAGACGCCTCAAATGAAGAAACATTATGATCATTTGGTTGCTGATCTAGACATTTTAGAGAATCATAGCCCAGTGGTTGATGCGAATTGTTTGGAAAGTTACACAGGTTCTCCATCGAAATTACTTAATTGGTCACGTTCTCTTTCTTTGGAGGAAGAGTGTATACATTTCTTGCATGAGGTTGGAACAAAACGTGGAAAAGAGGTGCTCAGTATATAGTTGGATCTTTGGCTATGGTCCTGTGGTGTAAAATGTCCGTCTCTACAACACTAGAAAACTACAAAACTAGCACAGCCGCAAAGTGGTTGGCGGCTGGTGAACGCAGAAACGCACATAGTGTTGGTGAACGCTGAAACGTGGCTAGTGGTGGAAGGCGTGGGTATCAGATGGTTGGTTCAGAAATGTGGGCATTTATTTATACCACTGTTTAATTTTACTTAATCATTTAAATGTGGCAATTACATATAATTTTTTAATGTGATTAGGTAAATGTTAAAAAGTAAACATGTTGGATGCCTTGATAAATGTAAGAAAGTTATGAACAATAAATCTGACCCATTAATTTTGGAGGACGACTAAGAATATGCCAGCATCTTCAATGCATAGCCATTGAATTAGGGTTTAAGGTTAAATAAGATTAAAAGATCATTAATTGTGCCCATTATCAATAAGTGTACGCTTTTCGACATAATAAATAAAAGATACATTGAGTTTGATGAAGCTATCTAATTGTTTATTTAATAGGTGATATGTACTTATGAACATTTTGTTGTGGAAGAATGTTTAATTCCAGCTTTAATGTATGTGGAAATTAATATAGAAAGATCGAAGAAGGAAGCTGTATGTGCGATGGCCTTGCCAGGGTTCAATAAATTTATTGTCGTCGTCGATTTTGTCAAGGTAAAGAATATGCAACACACACATACACATGTTTTATATATCTGTGTTTTGCCGGACTCTGATATTGAAGCGTGGATTGATCATATGGACCATGAAGTTAAAATTTTGTTATGGGAGGTCGAGCCTGTGCCAATGGAAGTCAAGGGACTAATAGATTGCTTGGGATGGCGACACCATAAAAGAAGGGTCCCATAAGAGAGCATAGATTATGTAGAATAAAGATGCCAAAGAAGAGTTCTACTGCTCTAGGATTGAACTCTAATATTGTCTCATCTGTTAAAGATGGCCAACGTTGGACTACATTCTTATGTCCATACAGTTTCAAAGTACGTGCCACGACTAAGGTATTTTTTATTTTTGGGTTATTTACTTCATATACAAAGAAATCCATGTAGAGGCATTAAAGCAAAGGAAGAAGTTTGAAATAAAAGGTGTTGTAATCCATAAAAATGATGGCTATGTTGTAGAAGGGTGAAAAAAAATTAGTTTTTCTAAAAGTATTGTAAAAAGCTTTAATGTGAGTACAAAGTCCTTTATATGAGTCCAGAAACAAATGAGTGCAAAGTCTTTATGTTAAAGTCAAAATGAAGTCATTAAAATTGTGAAAGTCAAAGGTTGAGAATTTGTAAATTGTGAAAGTCAAAGGTTGAGAATTTGTAATGAAGTGAGTTTAAGACAAGTTCGAAATTGGAGTTAAGTTAAAGTTACAGTGTCATTGATGTCTTGTATGAAAATCGAGAAGGGTGCATGATCTACCGGACACCCTTACAAATTGGGTTAAGTCATGAAAGTCTTGGTATAAATTGAAGTGAAAAAGTCAATGTTGAATTCAAATTGAGGTGGAAAGAAATTGTTGATGTAAAACAATAAAGTGATAAGTCAAGTCAAATATTGAGTGTCAAGTGTACATGTGGCTAGGAGATTTTGGTCATAATTAATTCTTATCAATGTTGAAAGTCAATCTTGTCAAGTCAAGTAAACTGTTAGAGATTGTCATGCCTTGACTATATAACAATGTAAGTCTGATTTAAAGAATTGAATTTTATTGTAGTGGCATTTAGTTTGGCCAACTATTGTCAAAAGTTTGAGTCTATGTTGGAACTAGCCATTTCGACCTTAAACAATGTTGCAGGAGTCATCGAGTACCATACAAAATATGATAAAGACATGAAGAATATAATAATGAAGATCTCAAGCAAGTTGATGACAAAGGAAGTAGACTTCGAAAAGACAATGTAGTGGAAAGAAGAATAAAGGATGCAGACTTCATAAAGATGACTTAAAGAGAAAAGAGGATTTGTTGCAGAATCCTATAACAAGAAAGATGTAACAAAAAGATGAACAACTTCCAACTGTGGTTGGGTGGAAGTTGTTGAGACAAATATATAGTTGCAAATGTGGGTAGAGTTGTCTAGAGGAAATAACAGGTGAAGCTCTTGAGAGAAAGTGAAAAAGTGCAAAAGCCCATAGTTATGGTAGCTAAAGAGCAGAGGAAGCTCAAAAGGTTCCTACAGAAGGAACCAAGAATATTGAAGGGCTAGTTCAGGAGAGAAGCTCACAGAGGAAGAGAGGAGAATGACTATGGATAGTCAGGTAAAGGGTTCAAAAGGAAGCCACAACAAAACGAAAGAAGACATAGACTCTGATGACAAGGAAATTTGAAATAGAAGGACTCTTATGCATGAATAGAAAGAAGAAAGAGGCAAGAGGAAATGCTAGAAACAAGGATGCAAAGAAAACAAATGAATGAAGCGACAAAAGGCAGACAAAATGGAGTATCAAAAGTGAAGCAGCAGAAGCATGGCTGAAGAAAAAGAAGTAAGCAAAGCAAGGTATAAATAAAGTATTGTGTGATGTAGATACAATAAATTCATGAAAGAGACATACCTATAAATTTAATGGTCCTTGAATAATGTTTTTGATGAAGGTCTTGGTATTAGGTTTGTATAAAGACTAGATTGCCTAAGTTGAAATGAAAGTGTATGTACTTGATGTAAGCATGGTGAGGCATGTATTCCCCATAGTTTTTTAAAGTTCATGGCGCTCTAAAAACCACTTTGTAGTGTATGGTTTATGGTTAGTTGAAATCACTGATGTAATGAATGGTAGCCATGAGAGAGAATTTTCTTAATCATGGGTAGAACCGTCGATTTGAGACAATCCACATCTGATAGAAACTTCGATCTGAGGTAGTCAATAGAATTTCAAGTCATGAAAAAGGAGCTTGTGTATTTGAGCATGAAAGGGAGTCATGAAAAGGGTCTTGCGTGGAGAAAACTGTGAGACAAAAGTTTGCGAGGTGACAAAGAACTTGTGGACAAGAGTCCATGAATATTTTTTGTTCCTTGGGAGCATCGAGAGAATGGCTATGGGTATGTCGAAGACCCAAGATGAGAATGATGATGATGGTGATGCAGGGGGAGTAAAGGTAGATGTGTGTAGGCATGTGACAGATAATGGTTGATGAACCATGTATGGAAAAATGTTTCCTAAGGAATCGACAAATATAGTGGCTGATGACCCATGTACTCTGGTGGATGGTAATCTTTTTATATGGACTTCAATAATGTTTATGTTTGTATATACATGAGGATAAAGAGGATCGAGGAGGGAGAAGAAGACCAAAGATCGTGGAAGACAGAGAGCAGAGAAGACAAAGAAGATGAAGATGAAATGAGTTCAAAGGACCAAGTGAAAGGCCAAGTGAAAAAGAGGCATAATGTGGTCACAAGTGTTTGTTAAGGGGGGAGTATGATATAATCCCTACTTGTGATCATGAATGATTAAATAAATTAAATGATGTTTTGTAATGAGGGAGATTAATTCTATATGTCTACGTGAGTGTTAGAAATGAAGGGAAATGAGAGGAGTTAGGGATGGAGATCTCTACAGAGATTCATGGAGATATTGTGGAGGAAGTTATGGAGATAGTTATGGAGATGGTTTAAACCAAGCATCTAAATATGTAATAATTGTTATGGTCACCTATATTTATATAAGGGACCATTTGTACACTAAAGGGGTATATGTGAATGGTTTTATAATAAATTTCCCCC
>JASDQU010738540.1:291199-309694 GCA_032191745.1 Picea mariana | reverse complement strand
AGGATTAGATGGAGCTAGGGGGGTCTAGCTCCATCTAATCCTAAGAATAACCTATATCTGACCCTTAACCCCCTCCACACCCAAGCCATAAGTGCGCAATGCCTATACCTATTGTTAAAGGCCCAACAACCTTTGCACCGCCATCTTGGTTCTCTAACCATTTCTCTATGCTTCAAAACACTTTTCATCTTAATCCCTTAGGTCTTAGTTTTTCCCAAACCCCTATACATATTTATTCATAAAGTTATTCAAGCCACAATAAATGGTGTATCTGTTGTATTAAGAGTGCACATGCGTTCGTGTGACTAGAAAGAAATGAGGTTGAGTGTTCTTGGCACACATCCATGCCCAAAAGAAACACATGCACATTCCTAGACGCATGCTTCCTAAAGGGCATGATCATTCCTATTGGAAAGGGATATGTGCCAAGCACACTACTCAATATCATTTATCCGAAAAACTCAAACTAGAATGACATCTGCACGTAGAAATAACAACAACAAATATGTTTTTTGTCTTTTTGGAAAGAAAACTTGTGCCTTCTTGTGTAATTTGTAAACAAATTGTGTCATTGTAAGACAATTGTCTGTGGATAACAAACTTGTTTTTTCTTGTTTAATTGGTAGACAAATTTGTGCAATTGAAAGACAATTGTTAGTGGAATGCAAACTTGTGTCTTCTTATGTATTTGGTAGACAAATTTGTTCAATTGGAAGACAATTGTTTGTGGAAAGCTTTCTTGTGTATTCTTGTGTAATACCAAGAAAAATTTGTGTAATTGGAAGACAATTTTCATTGGAAAACAAACTTGTGCCTTCTTCTATAATTTTTAGAAAAAAATATTTAACTAGAAAACAATTGTTAGTGGAAAAAAAACTTGTGTTTTCTTGTGTAATTGGTAGAAAAAATTGTATAATTGGAATACAATTGTCTGTGGAAAGAAAACTTCTTGTAGTGTTCTTGGAAGATGATTGTTCTCTTTAAACATGGGGAACCTATGGAATCAAAATAGAAAGTATTTGATGAAAGAAAAACCCATTGAAAAGGTAAATGAAGGAAGACAAAAGACAAAGTTAGGTATGTCAAAACACATGCTTTCAACAAAAGGAAATCCAATTTCTATCAGAATAGATGTCGCTATTGTTTCTCTTCCATCAACACAAGAAAGTGCGATATTTCACTAGGTGCCAATCTATTTCAGATTTCTATTGGACATTCAATCACTATCTCATCAAGACAAATTGTTGTGGATGACCATATGATGGAGGATTTTCTTGGATTTGATTATACAATGGATGAAATAAGAGAGGAAACTGGTGCACAAATTTCTAGTGAAGACAATTCTGTGTTGAAACCTCTTGTTGGACAATCAAACATTTTAAAAACTAGTCAGGGGCATGTCCAATCTCCTCCCAGAATTGATCCGCTAGTGATTGAGGGGGAAATAACTTCTACGTTGTTAACTCAACAACATGGAGGTCAAGAGTGCCAAAATATGGGTTCATCGTCCCTACCTAGATTGAGCAGTGTGCGACGAAGAAATCCTAAACACATTTAGGTGGATGAAAGTGATCTAACAACACTTGAAGGTAAGTTACCCAAATGGACTATTCGTTATCATTCTTATAAAACTATTAAAGGATATTTTGAACCAAAATCAGATGTCACTAAATGTCAATTATCTTTGGCTTTGTTAAAATCTAGAAGTTTGACCCGTGTTAGGATAATTTTAAGCATTAAACAGTGAAAAGTTTAGAAACAAGTCATCATGTTGTTAGAAACCTTATGGATTCTTTTAAAAAAATTGATAAGAAATCTCATTTTAAAGACCATAATGCAGCTCGACATGTCTTGTCACAATCAATTGTTAGCAAGATCACAAGAAAAAATTGTTTGCTCCAACAAACCTCTCATCTCATGAAATGAAATATCAAAACCCTTAGAAAGTATTCTAATAGACGAGATAACCTCGACAAAAGCAGATCAATAGATTTGTGGGCATTCACTGGTGGGCTACCTCGTTCTTACATGAAGTTAAATGGAGCAATTAAGGGACTGGTACACAATTTCTAGCACGAGAACACTAGGCCTTCTTCCAACCAAAAAATATGTACTAAAATTGAGAAGGGGATCTAGGCCTTCACTAGTAAGCTACCTCGTTCTTACATGAATTTAATTGGAGAAATTAAGGGACTAATACATACTTTCTAACACGAGAACACTAGGCCTTCTTCCAACCAAAAATATGTACTAAAATTGAGAAGGGGATCTAGGGATTGCGAACCCCACATTAAACACTTTCTTGACATGACACAGATGGAATTCTATGAGAGATTCAAGACAATACATAGTGCACTTAACTTGGACCAAATATTTTTTGTAAATGCAAGCCTTGGTATTTTTGAATAAACACAATTCGTAACACATGTTGTTGTAGATATCACATTGAGAATGGTTATTATTATGACACACATACACACGCACATATAATTCATGTATTGCATAACACCCTTGTGCGAGAATGCTCAGTTATATTGCCATCACCATCATCTAGATACTTTATTCACAACATTTTATGTACAAGGCTAGAGGGTTGTATATTCTATCAAAAAACTTTTTTAGATGGGACATGCCCTAGGGGCAGTGGAATGACATTACTGAACAAGTGCATCCATGTGAGTGATGAGTATGAATTGGGGAGGAAGGAGGTTGACTTGCAAAGATTTAAATATGTTCCATATGATATTGATGGATGACAAGAAAGAAAAAAAGATACAATTGGTGACTTCCCAAGTACATCAAAGACTTCTTCGAAAGTACACAACAATATGTTCAACATGTCCATGTGGCTCGATGGCAGGACACACATTTTAGAATATGCAGAGATACATTTCCCATTGGTACTTTCTTATTAGTGGTTGATTTTGCTGAGAACTACACCCTTCAATGACAAAATGAGATTCAAATTCAATATTATCAGTCAGAGTAGGTCAACATAATAGTCCATATCACATACAAGCATGTGCCAAACAATAATGAAGAAAAAAAAGTTATATTGAAGTAGTATCACTTCTACATAAGTGATGATCAGTGCCATGACTTTTCCTACGTATAGCATTGCTCTCAGTTGTTTTACAATCACCTTAAGGATAATAACATGTAGATGGATCAACATTGGATTTGGTCAGATTCTTGCGTGGGCTAGTTAAAAAATGCTCGTGTATTTCAATGGTTTTGTATGTTGCACAAAAAAGTCAAGGTACCACATATTTGGAACTATTTTAAGTTTGTACATGAGAAATATGAGCATGATGGAACAAACACATGCATAAAAAAAATGTTACTCAGGAAAGAAATTAAGTTCACAACTACTTCCTTCATTCAAGATGCAAAATCCATTGTTGAATGACATTCTTAAGTAAAGGGAGAGGGAATAAGAACCGATGAAGACCAATCAACCAAGAAACAACATATACATATGTATTTTTGGGAGGTGGTCGATGTAGATCGATCACAGTGGTATGAATGCAAAAAACTCCAGGGCACTTGTGGATTCCATTCAGTTAGAACATCAGACAATGCAATAGTTGAAATATGGATGAGAAAAATCTCTTGCTTATGTGGTCCATGTAATAGTAATGAATGGGATGATTGTGAATCCATAGACTAGGTTGATAGATGAGATTGTGTATCGCTCCCCATTGGTCAACATATAACTATGAAATTATCCCAGTTGGAGAAGGACCAATCAAATATTTCATCATATTATGATCATGTCTCAGATCTTGTATTTCCAGGTTCGATGAATATTCTATTAAATTTTGAATAACTAGCATCAATGTTTTATTCTTTGATCATTTAGTGGACTCATGCGCTGACACTCCATTTTTTGCAAGGAACATATACATAATGGTTGCATCAAAAGGTAATGAATGGGGAATTACTATTGGTTGGAACATTCCTTAGAGGGAAAACAAACCATCATGCTCTCAGTAATAGACTCCGAAGGCATTGAATTTCTGATTGGGTCGATGGTTATTAAAGGAAAATATCTGACACAACACACAATATGAAAGAACATGGAAGAAATGTGGTTATGTATTTCAATATTATAGACTAGGTGAAGCTATATGCCAATTTACGAACTTGGTTGTTGGTACAAACCTTCAACTACAAACAATGCCAAGTAAGAACTCATCAAAAGTACAATACTTATTGCCTTACTCTGAGCACGAGAAGTTAATGGATACCATCAGTATTAGAAGTGATTCCGATGGTACACTTGAATGACCATAGGTATGTAGACCACCCAATGATTGTTGTAAGGATGGGCTATCTCTTTCCTTTCTATATCGGGCCTCTCCTTTCCTTGCCTTACCATGTCTTTCCTTACCATTGCTTGCCATCCCTTGCCTTGCCATGTATTGCCTTGCCTTGCCATGTCTTGTCATGCCTTACCTTGCCCTACCTTTCCTAGACCTAGACCTAGACCATGACCTAGACCTATACCTAGACCTAGACCTAGACCTTGCCTTGTCTTGTCTTTCTTTTTCTTACCATGCCTTGTCTTGCCTTGTTAGGTCTTGCCTTTCCTTTCCTTGTCTTGCCATGCATTGTCTTGTCATGCCTTTCCTTGCCTTGTCTTTCCATGCCTTGCCATGCCTTGTCTTGCCATGCCTTTCCTTTCCTTTCCTTCCCTTGCCTTTCCTTGTATTTCCATGCCTTCCCTTGCCATGTCATACCTTGAGCATGAATTAGACCTAGACCTATACCTACGCCATGACCATGACCTATACCATGACCTACACTATGACCTATACCTAGACATAGACCTAGACCATGTCCTTGACCTACACCTAGATGTATACCTAGACCTAGACCTAGAGCTTACCTTGTCATGATTTCCCATACCTTACCTTTCCTTGTATTTCCATGCCTTGTCTTGCCATGCCTTGCCTTACAATTTATATTCAACTTAACATGAAATCTTGACAACATTAATGTGCAACTATACTTCTCCACCACTTTTGTATATTTTCCTCGTGACTTTTCTTCATGTAACTTTAAATTTAATATGATATAACTTTAATTATCCACTTACAAGTTTCATATTTCTATAAGAAGAAGTTGTATGCTTATTTTCATTTTCACTCCACCCTTTGAAACTCAAAATCTTTCTTATTATTTGTTGGGAAGTGAAGGAAAGAAAAAAAAATTACATAGTGAGTAATCAATTTTTTGAATGCCTCCATTAACACTTGTCGAGACTTCTATATAAAAAATTATTCCAACTTCTTACTATAGAATAAATATGTGGCATCCTCACCCAATAATCTTATTCATGAGTTAGGTAGCCATGATATAGGTTTCCAAATTCTAGCCCACATAGCTTTAATTCACCGTGACAAGCCTAACACATAGTTCATATATGTATATTTACATCATACATGTCTGGTCACTGGGCCTTGGCTTTGAGGTCCACACTAGGAATCCATAATAACACATTTACAACATTTACATACTCTTATTTTATACATGCCAATAGTCAAAAATAGGATATTACAAGGTGATAAATTGTCAAACATATGTAATATGCACTAGCAAGATGATACAAATGATGCCATTGGAAAATTCTTAATGTGTGAAAAGAATAATTGAACCAATATTTAAAATTTATGATTGATTGAAATATAGGGTCACACATAGAATTCTCTCTGACATGTGCAGACCCTAGACCCACCCCCTGGAAATCACCAATGTTAAAGTGGTTGACATGGTGACCCAAAATAAATTCTACTCATAATTTACTCAAGAAATATAGAGGTGTTGAAATTTTGGTATGCTCGTTTAAACATAGACAATGTCACATCATTGTAACCCAACCATAGGCATCCACATATGCCACCCTTGAGCACAATAACCTTTTCTTAGATAGAATGATTTCGACAAGTCCACACTAGAACCAACAGATAAATCCTAACCAGAAATACCACTACTGCAACAACACAGTACCAAGAGAACACACCTCTACTAATAGAAGCATACCTTTACCAAGAGAAGCACACAAGAGAGATACTAGAAAGACTGAGATTACACCACACCAACTACTGCACCACCCTCTCCAGACTTGCGCCTCCTTCTGCTACAACTACAGTTGCTGTAGCTACTCCTCCTCAGACTTTCCCCTCCTACTAAGTGAGTGTGTGTCAAATGAGCCAGTGCCTACCTTTATTTATACTAGTCTGTCAGGGTGACTTTTCCAGGTGGGGATGACTTCTCTTTCTGGGGTTTTCTATTTCTTTATTATTATTCTCCTTGGGCCGACTTATCTTCTAGGGTAATTCCACATCTGTTTAATGGTTCTCTTGCTTCCATAATATTATATTCTAAGTACAAAGGTTACACTTGTAGGTTAACACCTCCCGCAACTACCAAAACATCAACAAGAGGCACCTCCCTGTTATTGCAGGGAGGTTTGTCAAACACCATGAACCATATATCATTTATTTATCCCTAAATTATGGGTGGATGCATAAATTCATACAAATAAGTTTCTTGTTGACATGTGGTTGTAGTCCGGATCTAACATCAATAAATAGAGACATCAAATCTTGTTTCAAAATATTTAAGTCTCTGACTTAGTTTTTATCGAATCTAGACTTGTAATACTTGAACATCCTAGCCGTGTATTTGAAAATAATGGTTAATTTCCCCAGGGAACTTGTAATGGACAATACAATGCCATCCAATGAAGTGGCCAATGACAATTTTCTAGGCTCTCTTGTATCCCTTAAGTCATGTGTTGGAACACATATAAATTTCTGAACTTTATTCTTTAAATAAATTATGTTTCCATTTAAAATAAAATAACACACGCTTGATTCTCGCCATTGATGAAATCTTCCATCGAATCAAACGATCCTAATATCTTAGAAGTTATGGAGCCGCCTACTCGTTAAAGAGTCAAATCTTTATAGAATACTTTAGAATTTTGGGTTTCAGAGTTTTGTGCTTCAGATGTGTTAACATGCCTCACCTTCAAATTCGCGATATGCGAAATCCTGAAATATCTTAAGCGTTAAACTGGGTTAATTAAAATTAAAAACAATTAACGATTAATTAATCACATCGTGATTTTGCATTTCGGGGATCCTACCTCGAGCGACTTTCAATATCCCGAGATCCAAAACCCTGAAACATTTGAGGTTAAACATGATTATTTAAAAGGATTAAACATGATTAAAATTAATTAATCACATCGCGATTTCGCGTTTCAGAAATCACGTCTTGAACTGTTATAGGGTATCCCGAGATCCGAAATTCTGAAATTTACTTAACGATAAGTGTAATTAACTAATACATTAATGACAATTATCTCGTGATAAATATTTCGCTGAATCATAATGCGGATAAATTCAAATTTCATCCTTGATTTTCCCGATCATAAACCGTCAGACGTTAATTGCATTAATAATCGATCTAGGGAAATAATTTCAAATAAGATCTCAGAACATCGCATAAATATTTTTCATTAAGGAAAGTAAATACATTGTCAGTGAAGGTATGCGTAAATTGATACTCTTAAGGAGAAAAGGATATTGAAGTTGAACTCTATTTGCGTTTTCAGAGAACGACAAACTTAGCAAGATAATAAGTTTGTGCATTTTCTGTGACAGGTAACACTGTGCTGGGTTTACTACTATCATGGATCCGTGAAAAATAGTTAAAGGGACTGGTGAAAGTTCAAGCCGAAACAAAGATGTATTTTCCGACACTTCGCCCATAAGCATAGACACCATTAAATCTTGGACGCAAGTATTCAATATTCTACAACATGAATTGGTCAACTACCCAGATGATTTAGGTGACGAGGAGACAGAGACCCTGGCTACCAAATACAAAATTGTTTCTCAATCAGAGCTACATAAGATAGCAACGAGGCCTAGCCTCTTGACTTACAACGATATGATTGGTTGGCGTTGGAAAACGTTGATATCCCGACCAGGACCATTTTCAATTCACAAAAGGTCGTAGTTGGGTCTTTCCGGCCAGAACATTTACAGGTAATGTACAAATTGTCCCCAACACCCAATTTCATTTACAATGCCAACTTCTTAATGGACTTTGAAAAGAAGGAATGTGCCCAATATGGAAGAAACCCGCCCGACTTAATTAAGGATTGGTGCTCTCGTCCTGAGAAGTTCAGAGCCGACTCCCATGGCGTATACACAGTTTCCACACTAGAGCCTCATATGATGTATGTAACAATGATGATGTGTAGACTCTACGGGAGGGAAAACACAACCCATTTCTCGTTACCATGGGTGTCTATTATGTAGACAGTAGCAGACGGGTATTCTTTTGATTGGGCCAAGATGCTGTCAGACAATTTGGTTAGGGATATTACAAAATATCAATCACTGAAATCCAAGGGGCAACCTGCCCCATTTTTCATGTCGGCTTACATCATGGACGTCGTCTGTTTTATGACACCTTTTCCTCTTATGGGCTAGAACTGAACTCTAGCTAGCGCTGAGCCCATACAAGTTTATCATTCAAAATTTTGGGAAGATAAAGCCAAATATTTCTTCTATGTTATCTGCAACTGGGTGGTAGTGTTGATGCATACCGCTATATATGGTTGCCCACCTCCTAGGATTTTTGACAAAATAGTGGCTAATCTGGGCAAGATAGTTGACTGGTACATTGAAGAGCATTTATCCTATATTAGGGTTTTCGGTTGTTCAGTTCCTCCACATGCTCTGCCTGAATTTTTACCAGATCGATTGGTGTGTTGCGAAGTAGCACATCAAACTGCGCATGAGGGAATTCGTAAGGAGTTGAAAGAAGTACAAAAAAGGGTATGGCCTGCTTTTCCTGTGCAGATTGGTATGTTTTCTGTGTTGGATTTCGACCACTCGAAAGTAGAAGCCGCGACCTTGGAAGAAATCAAGCCGGTAAATATCAAATTCAAGAAGCATGATCCGTAGAAGGTTATAGGTAATCACATGGCCCTCTACAATTTGAAAAGATATGAACATGAAGATTCTCCTTAGGACAAAATATTCCGAGGGGCAAGGTCCTATCAAGAGGACTTGAGTCGAGTTCAAGCTTTGGCTCTAGATAGATTGGTTGAATTTTATAACTTCCAGAAGCATCGAAGAAATGGGCTTCCCAAAGTATTGCAGGGAGAAACCCCAACACCTTCGGATGCATAGAGAATTGAGACCCAGAGCGCCAAAACAAGGAGCTCCAGTGGTCAGGAGGCTCAAGAACATCTAGATAAAACCAAGGTTTTGATTCATGCAGAGGACACCGCGTTGACAAACCCATCAAGTGATCAAGCTAAAGCTCAGGCTGAAGCCTCGATAAAAAAGGGGGAAGAACAAACACCATTCACACCAGGCATGTCAGCTATTGACACAGACGGGAAACAACCGTCCACCAAGATCGACAACCCCATTCAATCTATCACGTCGATACAGTCTAGTAGCGGGAACCCTAGTGCCGAAGTGGTATTCATACATGATCTCACACCTATTTCGGTAGAAGAGATGCCCCCTTCCAACATCTTCTTTAGCAAGAAGAGAAAGGCTGTAGTAAAAAGAGAAATACATCATAGGGAGGGAGGGTGTTCCTGTCAAGAGGCATATAGTACTGTATGATGGATAGGCCCAAGAAGAAACAGATTTCGCTACGGACGTAACAGATTCATTAGGATCCTTTGCCATTGCAAACCAGTTTTCAATGGGAAACCTGAAGGAAAAGTTGAAGCAGAAGGATCTGCTGGTGAGCCAGTTGCAGGACAAAATAAAGACTGTGGAGCAGGGAGTCAAGAGGGAGATGACTAAAGGCTTGGAGCATATTAGAGCCCACAACAGGAAGGAAATTCAACAGCTCAAGATCAACCTTGATGAGATGCAGAGAAATTCACAGGCAAGCAAGGAATTGGTAAAACAGTTGCAGGTGAAAATAAGCTTGACCGAAAAAGCAACAGTGGATATATCAGCTTTCCAGGCCCAAGCTTTAGAGGTACACGAGAAGCTGGGATCAACCCAGCGAAGCCTTTTGACTAAAATAGAAGACATTCAAGACTAGTATCGATTGGAAGAACGTTCTTTACACAATATTTGCATAAAAGAGAAGGAGGCCACCACATCTAGAGTGACATTCCAGGAGGTTTTCCTGTCATCAACAAAGGAGGAAGTTGCCAGGGACACCAAATTGTCCCTCTCAGTACAAACCTGAGGATATATAATACTTAAGAACTGGGAGACTAATATAGTTGAAAGTAAAAAATTGGCCAGGGAGGTGAAAAGAGCTTGTGAAGAAGCATTCTATGCTCTCGACAAAGTGTCACTGTACGCAGGAAGAGATAATATCTCTGAGGCCCTGGGACAGATTGATATGGAAAAAAATCAACCTGATTTCAAAGCAAGTATGGAAGAAGCCTGGGCCGAAATTTTACAATTGAAGCAGGTTGAACTTACTCTGATGAATAAATGGATAGTCAACCCTAGCTTAAGATTACAGTCTTTATCTCTAGAAGCTAGAAGGGTGGAAGATAAGCTGCCTCATATAGAAAGGAAGTTTTATACCTTTGAGGCAAATGATACCACAGAGCCCTCCAGGCTAGTGGTGCAATTTGTGGGCAGAGGCAAACATCTCTATGAACATAACAAAGGAAGACCAATCTTCCAAAAATCTTGGAATGACAAGATGAAAGGGAAAAAGGATCAAGGAAAGAAAGGTGTTAAGACACCCTTTTTCAAGAACAACTCCCAAGAAAATCAACAAGGTCAGACAACCCAAAATGAGCATAAGACCGCAGATTCATTTAGTAAAAGGCCAAGGAAACAACCTGTACAATGTTGGGGATGTGAGGGAAATCACTTATATGAGGACTTCCCTCACAAAGGTGAAAGAATGAGGATTGTCCACAACATTCAGGAGGTTGAAACAATTGAAGACATGGGAGGAAACATGTCAAGAATTTATGCATCCTTGGACAACAAACAAACATAATATCAATACCCTATGATTGAAGTGGATGGTAAGATTGATACCAACTCACAACAATTTTAATTGATTTGAAGTTAGCCATATTTACATAAACTTTAACATTGTTGAAATATTTCACTTGCAAAAGAGTAAGCATAAGAAATCTTGGTTAGTCGAGTTATCCATAGGGACTAAGAAAAAGATCAATGAGCTAGTTAAATATTGTCCAATGGACATGAATGGATTCAAGACAAAGGTAGATGTGAACATCATACAATTGGGTTCTTATGATTATTTAATTGGCATGGATTGGTTAGAAAAACACCATGCTATCCTAAACTGTTACAACAAGACAATCACATGTATTGATGAAGAAGGGTAGCAAGGCAAGATGCAAGGAATTGTAAGAGCTATAGTTGTTAGAGAGATTTTAGCAATGCATTTGAAAAAGAGTTTTAGGAAGGGATGCCATTTTTTTGCAGCCCATGTGGAAGAGGTAGCCAACGATAAAGTGACAAGTATCGAAGACCATCCAGTCTTAAGGGATTTTGAAGATGTTTTTAGGGAGATCCATGAGATTTCCACCAAAGACATACATTGATTTCTCTATTGATTTGGTGTCAGAAGTTTCCCTAGTGTCCAAGACCCCATACAGAATGGGCACATCGGAGTTGAAGGAGTTGCAGATGCAACTTGAAGAGTTGTTAAAAAATGGGTATATACGCTCAAGTGTGTCACCTTGGGGAGCCCCAATACTTTTTGTGAAGAAGTAAGGAACCTTGAGGCTCGGTATTGATTTCAGACAATTGAATAAGGTCACCATAAAGAACACATATCCTTTGACAATGATGATGTTTTGTTTCATCAACTAAAAGGTGCAAGAATGTTTTCAAAGATTGATTTGAGATCAAAGGAAGAAGACACAAACAAGACAACATCCATGACAAGATATGAGGATTATGAGTTCACGGTAGTGCCATTTTGACTACGAAATGCACTAACAGTCTTTATGTGCATGGTGAATGGAGTGTTCAAGGAATACCTGAACAAGTTTGTAATTGTGTTCCTAGATGATATACTCATCTACTCTAAGCCAGAAGAGGAACACAAGAAAAAATTAAGAATGGTGCTAAAGGTCTTAAGAGAACATAAGTTGTATGCCAAGCTAAGTAAGTGCATCTTTTACCAAAAGAAGATTCACTACTTGGGGCATATAATTTCAAAAAAAGGGATAAGAATTGATCCCGAGAAGATAGAGACCATTAGAGGATGGACGACACCAAGAAATGTCACATAGGTCATATCATTTATGGGTCTTGCTGGTTATAACCAAAGATTCATGAAAAGGTTCTCAAATATTGCAAGCCCAATCACTTCCTTGCAAAAGAAGGGAGTGAAGATTGAATGGAATTCCAAGTGTGAAGAGAGATTTTAGCAGATGAAGAACATTTTGACAAGTGCACCAATCTTAAAGATCACAGATCTAGATGAAGGTTTGTAGTGTGCCTTGATGCATGCAAGGAAGGGCTCGGTGGAGTCCTCAGTCAAAGAGATTATGTGGTATGTTATGAGTCAATAAAATAAAAGGAGCATGAGAGGAATTATTCTACACATGGGTCTTGTTGGTTATAACCAAAGATTCATAAAAGGGTTCTCAAATATTGCAAGCCCAATCACTTCCTTGCAAAAGAAGGGAGTGAAGATTGAATGCAATTCCAAGTGTGAAGAGAGATTTTAGTAGATGAAGAACATTTTGACAAGTGCATCAATCTTAAAGATCGCGGATCTAGATGAAGGTTTTGTAGTGTGCACTGATGCATGCAAGGAAGGGCTCGGTGGAGTCCCCAGTCAAAGAGATTATGTGGTATGTTATGAGTCAATAAAATTAAAGGAGCATGAGAGGAATTATTATACACATGACTTGGAATTAGAAACAATTGTACATGCATTAAAAACGAGGAGAAATTACCTCATGGGGAGGATATTTGAGCTAAAAATAGTCCACTGTGGCCTTAATCATTTGTTTGGACAACCAAAATTAAATGTCAGACAAACTAGATGGCTGGAATTTCTAAGTGAGTATGAATTTGAAATTAAGCACATAAAAGGAAAGGAAAATCAAGTGGCCGATGCACTCAGTAGGAGAGCTCATGAAATGCATATTGCATCCATTAACATGTACAAGACTGATCTAAAAAATAAAATTATTGCAACAACAAATTTAGACCGACAATATCTAAAAATAAAAGAAACATTACAACAAGGTAATTTTCAGCAGGAATTTAATTATCATGAGCTGAAGGAAGATGGAATTCTCATGTACAAAGAAAAAGTATATGTGTCGAGTTCCAACGAGTTGAAAAATGCAGTGCTGAGGGAAATGCACAATGTTCCATATGTTGGACACCCATGATATCAGAAGAAAATCGCAACTATAAGAATCCCATACTTTTGGCCAGGAATGAAGAAAAAAATGGCTAATTACATAGCCATATGTCTAGAGTGCTAGAAAGTGAAGACAAAACATAGACATCCAACTGATTTATTACAACCATTTCCCATTCCATAATGGAAGTGGGAAGTGGTTACAATTGATCTTATTACAAGGCTTCCCAGAATAGTGAAGAAGAATTATTTCATCATGATGGTGGTGGATAAATTAAATAAGAAAACACATTTATCCTAGTAAAAACAACACACAAGGCAACTACAAATATTGCAGATATTTATATGAAGGAAGTTTCTAGGCTACATGGAGTTCTCAAGGAAATAGTTTCCGATATAAATCCAAAGTTTACTTCCAATTTTTGGAAAGATTTGTTCAAGGTTTTTGGGACAAATCTAAATCTTAGTACAATGTATCACCCAGAGTCAGATGGGAAGAAAGAGAGGACTAATAGAATAATTGAGGACATGCTTAAAATGTATGTGATGGACCAACCATCAAAGTTGGAGGATTAAATTCATTTAGTTGAATTTGCTTACAATAATGAGTATCTAGCCTCATTGAAAATGAGTCCATTTGAAGCATTGTATGGCAGGAAGTGTAACACTCCAGTGAGTTGGGATAATCCAACAGACAAAGTAGTTATTGGGCTAGATTTATTAAAGGAAATGGAAGATCAGATGGAAAATATCAAGTAGAATTTAAAGGCTCCTCAAAATAGGTAGAAAATTTATGCGGACAAGAATAAAGTGCTTACATATTTCAAAGTGGGTGAATATATATTTTTAAAAGTGAAAGTGAAGAGAAGTTAACTACGATTAGGAAGTTTCCCAAAGTTGGCAAAAATATATTGTGGCCATTTTGAAATATTGGAAAAGATAGAGCCACTTGCATACATGTTAACATTTCCTACATCCATGTGAGTGCATAATGTATTTCATGTATCATTATTAAAGAAATATGTGCTTGATTCTAACCACACAATTGATTGGAATGTGATCCAGGTGGAGCACGAAGGGGATTTCCAGGTGGAAACAATGTGCATCTTGGACCAGAAAGTCAAAGTGATTAGGAATAAGGCCATAGGGTTGGTAAAGGTTCAATGGAATTGGTACACTCTTGAAGATGCTACATTAGAGTATGAAGAAAACATGCAGGAGGAATACCCACAAATTTTGGTCAATTTTGAAGAAAACAGAGTGACAGACTCCATTTTTAGCAGCTAGAGTTTCAGAACCACATCTCAAAGTCCTAGCCAACTTGCATTGGGGGACCTAATAAAATAATTACACATTCCTTGGGTCAGCCCTGATAAACGAATGATACATTCCCTGGGTTATCCCTGATAAACGAATGGTGCATTCCTTGGGTCCGCGAGGTGCGAGGAATAATAGATTTGGGTTCAAATTGCTATTGGAGTTGTGAGATTGCGTACTTTTATTTATTAGCATTGTGATGTAAATTTGTATATGTATGTATATCGACATAGTGTATACTGAGGATGACACACAATTGTAGGGGAGGGGGAATGTAACATCCCCACTATAATCCCCAGTTTAATTAATGCTTAATGTAGATATAATGTATGGCTATGGCCAAGCGATGTATATGCGAAATGTATTTCTAAGTTTTAATAATAAAAAAGTGATGCCAACTGGTAAGGGGATATGGACAGATATGGGGGATGAATTAATACACAAGAGAGGGGAGGATCTAGGAGAATGTCTAAGAGAGGGTTCCAAGGGGAATTACCCATGTCTATTAATTCCACCCACATTCTTGAAATTTATTACCATTGTGTACTAAAATCTAGTTTTTGATTGAGTGTCCCCAAAGCCCATCATTGAATGTATGTAAGAGGGTGGGTGTGAGAAGTCACATCCCATAGTTATTGGGAGCATGAGGGTTAAGTACAAACAGCTTGGAGAAGTGTGTGATTTGAAAAAGGAATCTAAAGGAAAGAAAATTTGTATGGGCAACTACAATAGTTTTAGACAATCAAGTTTTGGGCATGAATAACAAGTAAAGAGAGGGAAAGAGAGCTCGGAGATGGAACAACCATGGAGGGAAAATTCTAGAGAACGTTGGAGTGTTTTGGAGCTTAATAATGAAGAGACAGTTTGTAAAATCTGAAGAGTGAACTCTTGTGTGAGTTGCACTGTAACAAAAAATGTTTTTTGTTGTTTTTGCTGGTAGTTTTCCTAGTAGCAAGTTCCTTTGAGTTCCCAACCAAGAGATTCCTAGTTATCTATGCCAAAAAGACCCTGATAAATGAATGGGATGCCTAAGGGACTGAGATCAATGAAGCCATATATTCCTTGGGTTGGGCAGGTCAAGATGAAGAGAGTTGGTGGAAAATTAGGATAGTTGTAGGAGAATACCAGTGGGTTGTGGGTTTTATGAGTTTTGAGAGGATAGTGAAAGACCACCCTCTTTTGTGGATTACTGGCCTCAGCTCGAGGGTGACTTGCTTTTTTGATTTGGAACAACACGTCTATGGTTGGGTGGAATGTTTATCCCAAGAAATTGATTGCACAACTATTTTTAAACATAAGTATTTTTTCTTGTTTCTGTTTGTATTATGATCTTATTTATTGTGCATTAACTCTGTAAATGAGAATCATTTAAATATTGTTGTAATAAGACATTTATTGCATTCATGTGTGATTTTAACATGTTGTATATGCATCTAATTTATGGTAATAAACAACAATTAAATATGTATATAATTCGTAGCTGAAAAACTACATGAAATCAATTATTTAGAATAAATTCTTATTTTATGAGTATTTTGTGCGTAATGGACCTCAGCTGGGCTGGGGGACATTACAAAAATTGTATTTCCTTCATTATTAAACTTTATTGATAAATATGCTAGCTTTCTTAGAAGGTCATGCAAAGGCCCTTGTAAGACCAATGTGGTATTGGCCTCCCATGCAAGGATAGGGTGTAGGGATTAAATATGAGATGCACTTAAATATAAGATGTGCTTAATATTAATTTACTTTATCCATACTTGATTTGTACATGGTTTCATGAATATTTTATTATCAAATGTTTAGTTAGCTAGAGTTGGCTCTTCCATTCACTCCTCACCCCAACCATTACCACTTACGATAGGTAAATGAAGGTGGTCAATCCTTATATGTTTCTTATAAATTTGAAGTTATACTTTTCTATCAATCCCCAACTCCATGACACTATTCTCTACAATGCCACCCCCCTAGATTGTGCAAAATTGATATTGGGTACGACATACTAGTTTTATCTACATCATCCAATATGTCTCTCTCATGAACTCTAGCACCCTCACTAAAGATAACCACGAATATCACTTTCATTCCTTAGCCACACCTAAAATAACACCTCTCTTTGAAAATGACATTGTCCGACAAGTGGAACTCCATAAATTCTTACACGTTTGTGTCATTCGCGAGGCCAAACCTAATCTAACTAGTCAATCTCCAGACTCCCTTACACCTCTCATATATTATAATGATATTTTTACTAAACCCCAAGGATTTACCCCTCCACAACACATCTAACATGAAATTAATTTAGTCTCTAATGCCTCCCTTCCTAATGCACCCACTTACTTATCAACATATAGATTCAAGCACTTCTTACCACTAGTAAAACCAAACCTAGCACCTCACTATGTGAGTCACTAGCATTAATAATTACAAATAAGGAGTCACAAGAACAGTGGTTGGTTACTTAGTAATAAGAACTTAATAAGGTCACGGTAAAAGTAGATATCCATTGCTTAATATTGAGAATTTTGTAGATCATTTGGTTGGAGCCTACAAGTTTACCAAGCTGGATTTGATCTCAAGTTATCACTAGATGTGAATGAAGAAAACTAACTCCTAGAAAACAACATTCAGGACCCATTTTTACCTCTTTGAGTGGTTGTTAATTATTCCCTTTGGTTCACCAATGCTCCAACTACTTTTATGACACTCATCAATGATCTATTTCACCCCCATCTAAGGTTCTTTGTCGTTATCTATCTTGATGATATTCTTATATTCAGTAAGACATGGGATGATCTCTTCCGACATGTTCACCAAGCGTTGGACATCTGGCACACTAATAAACTCCAAGTAAATATTAACGATCTATTTTTGGGCACCCATCTATTTCTTATTTGGGTTTATTATTTTTAGTAAAGGGCATTTTAGTACCATTTTGGTTCCTCAAACAAATGAGGATTCGATGAAGCGACCAGGCCAAGATTGGGTGAGTTATTGGCACAAGTTGAGCTTCCAGAGCCTCTGAAGAGTCAAGAGTCCAATTATCTTAAGGCATAATGAAGAAATAGAAAGAAAATCCATGACCTTATGTGAATGAGGAAAAAGTTAATCCCTCATGCGCTTATCGGGGGTCAAAAGGGGCTTATCGTGTCCCAAAGGAACTTAAGTTCTAATAGCCCAGGAGTCTATCATGAGACCGCGACCCACGAAGTGAGCGCCAACATTTCGAGACCCCAAAAGATCGAACGGATGCAGGCAGGGAAGATCAACAACTGGCGTGCGGTTTCAAAGTCTCGTTTGAAGCTCAAGCCCCGACCACTTCGATGGGACACCTTTGATCAATGACCCATATTCAAGTAGACACAACCCCCAATGGATGGTCCAGATTTAAGTAGACACAACTCTCGATGGATGATCCAAATTTGATCTTTGATCTCAAGTTGTCCTAGATAGGTGCCGTGTCATCTCGCCAACAGAGCACTCTCAAAGAAAGTTAGTGGATTCCATGTGGACATGGGGAACCCACCAAATGCATAGCTAAAAATCTAAAATATGGGTGACACAAGTCACGTCTACCTGCCATGTCAACATCATTGTGGTTCAACAAAACACATCACGTGTCTAGGGTGATGTCATCATGACCATATTTTTCCTTAGCTGATTTTTTCTTTCGACCACAGTGAGATCAATGACTCTCGTTTGATCTCTCGTTCCTCCGATTGATTGTCGAGATTGTCCCTTCTTCAAAGTTCTCTTTTCGGAGTTCTGTTTGAACCCAATCCTTCAACACTA
>JASDQU010738540.1:266620-283816 GCA_032191745.1 Picea mariana | reverse complement strand
GTCGATCTTACCTTCTCTGGGCTCGTTAAACTTACATCGAAGGACGTTATCATTGTGTGTTTTTTTAACCGCGTTTGCATACCTGCGTCTTTGGTCTAATGCCGGCTCCACGTTGCTCTCAACTGAACCATTTGAAGCATGCCTTATACGCAAGCCCCATAGCACTTTGCCTCTGCGTCCCGACACCTTTGGCCCCAGGAGGGATTTTTCCCGAGTGTCCTTACTTTGAACATCAATCTTGTCCTTGCGCCTCGAACTTGTATGTTTTCAACACTCATCCCTCCTTTGTAACGTAACATTGTTTTATTCTTTTTTCAAAATTATTGAAAAAGACAAAAAAATCAAATATACCCCAAAAAGAGGAAGGGAAAAGTATTTTCTTTTATTGGAAGCACAATGCGTCACCCTTGGATAAAGCACATCTGTCCGTTTGTTCGTCAAACCCTGGGATTTCATATGACCTTAGGAAGTTGTTCCCTCTGCATTGAGCTGTGTCCTCCTCCATTTGGTTATTCTTCCAAACATATGGAGAGTTTGTGTTGCCTCTTGCCTCGCAAACTTATGTTAATGCCATGCTGCTTGAGTCTCATCATTTGTCGTGCTATTGTCCAAGGGAAGTTTTTACCAAGCCTGAGTCGACCCCTCTGCAGTTTGTCTCTTGCCCTCATGCCTGTCCATCCCGACAGTCCAATCAAGTCTTTGTTCGAAATCAATGAAGCTTCTAGTCTAATAATCGAGATTCTCTAGTCCATGACTGACGAGTCGTCGAAGACATCTGGGTAGTGAAGTCATACACTCATATTAAAATCCTACCCGAGTTTTGAAGATTTTGAAGTTGTTTCTCGAGCTCTGAAGACCTCATCTCCAGCCATCAGGCCTTATCAACTTCTAGAAGATGGATACTCTACATGTATATATTTTTGATTTCGACATGTAGCTCCGCTGTGTATTACTCACAACTACACTTTATATAGTTATATGATATGGATATGCAATGTATTTGATTGGTAGCCATGATTTTATTTTATCCTGAGCATGTGTATGCCCGCCTCGGTGAGACAATTATTATTTTGCTGACGACACCTCTCGATTTCTGGTCCCCGAGCTCACTTGTTCGGAACATCGGTGAAGAATGTTAATGTATTTTGGCCATCAGATTCTCTTCTGACCTCACACATTAGGGGACATCTGTTATAACCCTAATTTGCACCAGACATGCTTACCTGGCATCATGCCATCTCAGATTCCTTCTTTTCCAAAACACTGTTGAACAACTCTTCTTAAAAACCCCTTTTATAAAGGCCCACGCACCCTGCTCCATTACTGCACGCGTGTACACGCTAGCTGACCCAAGACAGCCTGCGTGTACCTACAAAAGCACAAAAAAAGTAAATTCGCTGACAAAACACACAACTTTGGGTAAGCTAACTAAACCTTTCGGCCATGCATGCTCGGTCACTCGACCAAATACCTAGCTTCTTCCAGCCTATAAAAGAAGGGTTAGGGGTCCCATTTGAAAGAAGGAGAATCATAGTAAAGAAACTATACCCGATTGAACATTCCCTTTGTCCCAACCTTTAGCCATTCTTGTGCAAAGAGAAGTATAGAGAAAAGTTGTTGGAAGACAGTGGAAGAGGAGCCCAGGACCAGGATCGAGGAGCAGTAGCCGACTTCATCATTGTAAGGTATCATTGTGAAGTTAATAAAATAATTTCTTTTCCCGTCCCGCCATATGAGATTGTCATTATTGGAATATTGATTGTATGATTGATTAAATCTCTAACCCGTTAGTTCATAGATCAAATGCATGTGGATTTCTTTGTTTGTATTTAGTGAATGCTGGTCAGCATTGGGAGGAGAGTTGCAATCAAAGAATGAACAAGCACAGAAAGGGATCGACATCAAACACGAAGAATAAGGTACGTTAACTTAATCTCTTGAGCCTTGTATTTACATATGAGTAATGGGGGTCTAGGCATGGGATGATGGTAAAAAGTAAGAATCTTTAGGTCATTTCTGCATGCATGATAAAACCCTTAGTGCTAGTCCGTAGGAGGGATTTCCCACCCACATCACACTGTATGATGTTTTGTAATGAAACATAAGTGATTTCCTCTGAATGTATGACCATTTCTTGTTATTTTCTTTGTGCATTTAAATGATATGCAGAGGGTCCCTCCATGTATTTGAATGTGTGAAGATGTTGACTATTTGAAGCATGTTTTTATTGATCTATGTGCATCTGTTATAGATACTAGATTCTTAATTGCTCAACACATTGTTATTTTCCATAAGCTATAGGATTCATTCCCAACAATTCCATGTATGTTTATCTTGTTTTTATTCTAATTCATCACTTCATTCTCCTTTTAAACCTTGATTGTTTGAAACACTCATAGACATGCCTCCGAAAGTTGAGAGCATTTTTCATCTGGGCTGAGATTGTTTGAGGTCCTATAATTTCAAGAGAGAGAGAGAGGGAAAAACTTCCCAAATATTGCACAATTATTTCACTGCAAATCTGGCCTCAAGATTCATCTTGAGTCTTGGCCCCTGGGGTTCCTCAACATCGTTCCAACAACAACCTGGAACATCTCAAGGGATAACATATGAAATGGCATCATTGTAATGGACGTAAGTTGAAATATTCCCTAAGGATACAACATTGTAAGCTATGAGACTTGATGGTGAACAAGCCTTAGGAACTTGGGTGTTAATCTTTCGCTTAGTGACTCCAGAGAAGGACAACTTGACATCTGCTCGAAGACACACCAAAATCCACCCCGATCCTAATCAGGTTATGATATATTTAGATCCAAAAAAGATTGTGACTTGGAGGAACATCAGAGAATGTAAAACCTCATTTTTCTTCGGTAACCCTTATCTAGAAATATTTCCTTCTGCTCTTTATCAAAATGTTGAATCTGTAGATCTGAATTATATACCTGAAGATTCGCTTTCTGCTGCAACATTTCCTCCAGAACCGTTAATATACCTCCATAATTCTCCTTTAGAATTTGGACAAGAAGTCAGTTCTTCCCATCGACCCTTCTTGAAAATTCTTGTCCCTCCTATGTCCTTTGAAGCTCGTAACATCATTTTACAAAATATCATGGCTGAATTAGGTTGAGGAAGACTTCGGGGAAACCAACCTCCTCCCCAGCCACCTATAAATCCTTGGCTCACTTTCATATTTTCCCCATTGAATCTGCATCAAATAACCCATGACCTACCTGAGAATTACATGAAATATCTGCCAAAATTTGATGGAGATAAAACCCACTCAGCTGAAGAACATATGAGTGCTTTCCGAGACTTTATAGATGACTAGTTTGTAGAGCACAATGATGTTTTCGTGAGGCTATTCGTCCAAACTCTAGGGGGAGATGTTAGAAAATGGTTCAGGGAATTGCCCGTTGCTTCAATTGATAGTTGGCCAACTCTAGAAGTTGCCTTTATGAGACTGTGGAGTGATAAAAGAGATAACTTATACCACCTGAATGAATTTGGCTCACTCAAGAAAAGAGCCAATGAAACTGTCGATGATTTCAACAGGAGGTTTAATAAGCTCTATAACAAGATCCTTGCAGATATAAATCCATCACAACCAGCGGCTAAAGTGACATACACTAGGGAATTTGATGTTGTTTTTTCCACGACTTTGAGAGAAAGAAGGTCCCCGACTCTACTAATAATGTAAGACAATGCAATAGACATAGAAGGAAACATGATTGCATCAGGAAAGATAGTGCACTATAGGATGAGATGCATAAGACGTATGATCTCAAGCCTCGACAGAAAGAAAATGTTGCAGACGATCAACCTTAGGCTAAGAAAGCTATTCCAAAGATAAAGCTAAAGAGGTTCTAGACATCCCTAAGGTAGATGAAGTTTTGGGGCCTGTAAAAAAGGAAAAAGAAACTAAAGAACTTGAGGAATTAGTTTCACCTTTCAATATTGAATGTCAGTTGTCCAAGATCAAGATTCTTGTGCCTTTGGTGGAGTTGGCTTAAAATTCCTCGTAACATAAACATATTGAGAAAATGATGCAGGGGAAGGGATCAACAAATCCTTCTGACACTTTGAATGTACAAGATGAGTCCCCTACCATAGTTTTTGGTCCTCATATTGATGACAAAGGGGAATTTGTGGCACCCTTCTATGTGACCTTGAATATTCATGATAAAATGTTGCACAATTGTGTGCTTGATTTTGGAGCATCACACAATCTTATGCCCAAAGTAGTTATGGGAAAGTTGGGTTGGAAATAACTAGGCCATATCATGACCTTTATTTGTTTGATGCCAAATAAGTGAAGCGTTATGGGATGATTAAATACATGGTTGTCACCCTAGGCCAACTACATGTTAAGAGCATTATGATGGACGTGGTGTTGCCTGATGTACCCGTCAATTATGACATGATTCTATCTAGAACATGGGCACACAAATTGGGAGGCACTATGTATATGGATATGACTTATGCCACTGTACCAATTTTAGGAGGGGAGCTCAGAAGGCTATATCGAGAGACAAAGTTTTCTTATGTGATAAGTGATCAGAACAACCCTGTGAATCATCCCATATATGTTGTTGATGAAGATTTGGGCTGTAGTATCGTATCTGTAAATGAAGAGTACAATGAAACCCCAATTCTTGTAGATCCTCTTGTAATCCCTATGGAGGAAGTGGATGGCATATGGAAAATGTTTTTTGATGGTGCATACTCAAAAGAAGGGGTTGGGGTAGGTGTAGTGCTCATTTCTCGCACCAAAAAAGAAATTCATTTGTCCTACAAGCTTGAGTTCAAGGCCACAAATTATGTGGATGAATATGAAGCCTTGATCTTAGGCTTGAAGGTAGCAAGAAAGATGAAAATTACCAAGCTGGTGGTATTTGGAGATTCATAGCTAGTTGTGCAGCAAGTAAAAGGTTCCTATCAAACAAGGCATCAAAGAATGAGGGCGTACAAAAATCAGGTATGGGATATGATTGATAATTTTTATGAAGCTTGCAATATTTATGCTGTTTTGAGAGAGTTTAATCAACCAATTGATTCCTTAGCAGTAGATGCTAGTACCTTTAAATTACCATCCACCCTTCAAATTAAATACAATATCGAGATGAGATATATACCTTCCATTCTCAATAATATCAAATACTAGAAAGTTTTTGAAGATGATCAACATATCAAAAAGTTCATGGAAGTGATATATGAGTTTGCAAATACTCATATTGATTCATACAATGAAGATGACACCAAATAGGAGATCGGGGAGGAAGCTGAAAAGATCCCTAAATTTAGCAATTACATGGCTGAGCATAAAGTCTTGCAGCTTAAGAATAATTTTATTCCCAAAGGACTGGTTTCTTTAGAATAGTTGTTTGATAGAAATGAAGTACCTGTCAAACCAATTGTCCTCCCCAAAGATGATAACATTGAGGAATATAATATTGGATGGGAAAATACCCTAAATATATTAAGCAGCCCAAAAATATTCTTGTTGATCACAGGGAAAAGTATTTGCAGTTGTTCAAATATTACATGGATGTCTTTGCATGAAGATAGGAGGACCTTAAAATTTATGATACGATTATAATCCAACATTGAATTCCCTCAAACTTGGTACTAATCCTTTCAAGCAAAATCTCAGGAAAGTTAACCCTCTTCTTTTTCCTACTATTGAGAAGGAGGTGAGGAAATTATTAGATGCCCAGATTATTATTCCATTAAGGTACTCTGAATGGGTTGTTAATTTAGTTCCAATGAGAAATAAGAGTGGGGAAATAAGGCTATGTGTCAACTTTAGGAACCTGAATAAATGCTCATTAAAATATAACTACCCCCTTCCCAAGATGGATCATATACTACATAAAGTAGTTGGGGAAAACAAGATATCCATGATGGATGGTTTTTCATGATACAACCAAGTGGCCATGCACCTAGATGAAAGAGAGAAGACAACCTTCACAACACCACGGGGGACTTTCATGTATGACACAATGCCTTTTGGTATGATAAATGGAAGGACAAATTTTCAGAGAACTATGGACATTGCCTTTGTGGGTGAGAGGGACAAGTTCATTGTCATATACCTCGATGAAATGATTGTTTTCTCCATGACAGATGAAGATCACATCAATAATTTAAGTCAAACCTTTGTGAAATGTAGGAATTTTGGGTTGTTCTTGAACCCCCAAAAGTCTTATTTTTCCATGGAAGAAGGAAAATTTCTTGGCCATATAGTATTCAAAGAAGAGGTGAAGATAGATACAGAAAGGGTGGAGGCGATCAAACAAGTTGCTCATCCTAGGAACAAGAAAGAAGTATAATCTTTTCTAGGTAAAATAGGCTTTCTGAGAAGCTTTGTCCCTAATTTCGCTGAAATGGTGAAGCATATTACCAACATGTTGAAAAAGGACCACGAAGTCAAGTGGACAACCGATCACAAAGAATATTTCCAGCAGATAAAGGAAGACCTGGGACAGTCTCCAGTTCTAAACAACTTGAATTATGATAAGGATTTCCTCATTTTCTCTTTTGCATCAACACATACGAAAGCTGTCGTGTTGCTCCAAAAAAATGAACAGACCAAGAGAATCCCATAGCCTTTTTCAGGAAGGCCCTGAGAGATGTTGAACTGAAGTATAGTAGCATGGAAAAACATGCTTATGCATTAATCAAAGCATTAAAAGCTTTCATAGATTATATACTGCACTAATATATTGGCTTATGTACCTACTAGTACTATAAAGGACATTCTCACATAAAATGACAGTGAGGGAAGAAGAGGTAAATGGATTTCTAAGATTCAAGAGTATGACGTGGAGATCAAGCCCACAAAGCTAGTAAAAGGATAAGGACTAGCCAAACTATTGGTCGAATCTAACTGCAAAGTCTTAGACTTGAATTGATTCGGAAAAGATCTTTTAATGACTGTGGTTGAGTTTTTAATTGCATGCGTTAATTAACCATTTAAGAAGATGAATGAAAGAGGATGAATTTAATGAGGAAACATAGCAGCCAAAAGAAAATATACAGATCTGAACTGAAGCAATAAGAACAACAAACCATCACAAGAGAATTGATAACGGAGTTCGGTACAAAATTGCCTACGTCTCTGGGCCTTTGTCTCAGTGGGGGAGGCTTCTTTATTAATTCTTCAATGCTTGTATAGTACAGAAAAAGTACATCAAATGGATCTCATACTGGTCTCACTGTGTTCTGCTTGACCTCAGAAATCCAACACAACTGATGACACTGAGAAAGACTGAGTGTAGCTCCCAGAAACGGTCCACAAGCATCTGCTCCTCAACAACTTCCCTGCATAAAAATGGCTTTGGATTGGCTTTGCTTCAACATAACTCTAATATGATTGTCTTCCATGGCCTCAAACAGGCCTGGTTTTTATAGATCTGAAGTTGGTTATCCATCCCCAACTTCCTCCCAAAATCTGGGCTAAAAAAGAGTCCAAAATCTCCCAAAAATGACCAAAATCCATTAAATCTGCTGATAAAATCATTGAAAAAAATCATTTTCCAATGTAAAAAACCCAGTTTTTGTCAAATATCAGGCTAAGCCCCCTAATATGGGTGCTATCTCCTGGATCTGGGCGAATGTGCATGTGATCTGGGCCTTAAAAAGGGCGCACTAAGTGGGCTAAGCTCCTTTTGGAGTGCGCCCCCCTGGTCTCATGGGATTTTCCCAAGATCCTTGGGCTGAGCTTGTCCTTTGGGTGTGCCCATGAGGAGAGCACCCTCCTTTGCTGGGTTGTGGTCATGTGTAAGAGTTAAACCATGGGCTGGGGCTTAGCCCCAACCCCCCTTTTTTCCCCTTTTCACTTTATTGCACTTTATTTAAAATAAAGTGAGCTTGGTATTACAAGTACCACCGAGGGCGCATTGGTAAGGGAGTTTGGCTAAGTCTTGGGCTGACCCAAGAGGTCATGGGATCAAATCCCATGAGCTCCATAACATTTTTTCCACCAACCATTAACCAATACCATGGTGCCACGTGGCAGCCCATGACTGGGCCACGTGGCACCCAACCATTTGCCAAACAAATGCCACTTGTCAGCTGTTGGTTGGATCCTTGTCACTGACCAGTCACCTTCTGCTAGATTTCCACTTGTTGCCACTTGTCTCTACTAATGTCGGCATTGTTGATTTCATATTGATGTCATCATTTGACTGGACCTGTTGACTTTTTCTCTGTTTGGGAAAACGGTCAGAGTACGATAACTCTCGCATACAATGTCCGTTTGAGAAAGTAAATATATGGCCGGAATCGTGAGAACAAGACGGACACATTGGCATTGGTTTCGTCGAATTATGAGCACTTTAATTTTTGAGCCTTTTTGAGCCCTGTCAGGCTCCTGGATTCGATTTTGTATCACACCTCCCCACTAAAGGACCTTTCGGTCCCCAAAAGGTTACTGACCAGTCAACAAGCTCGGGATAGGCCACCCAACTTGTCCTCTGTCTCAGAACTCTGTCCTGTGCACCTGTCTCATCAAGATCAACTGTAACACAATCATGACAACTGACAGTATATTGTTAGCCATTTGAACCTTGTTACATCTTACTGAAGCCACTATCATCCATGTANTGCAAATGAGTTGATATATTTGAAATATTTGCACGACATGAGCTTATCTTGAAGCAACTTATGATTGATTTTCCATTCAACAATCATTTCTTGTTCTTGCTTAAGATCAATTACTTCATTTGAAACAATTATTGGTTTGTTGCTTGCTTGCACTGTCTTTTTTAATTGTTCCATTGTTTGAAGTGTTTTATTTGCCTTAACATGATGAGCATGAACCATATAATCTTGACCTGCTTTGGTTAATTGAAATTGATTCTTTGCCCTGTAGAATATTGCCTTACGATCATATAAATATGGACTACCTAAGACCATTCCACATTCTTTTAACGACACTACATCACATGTTACCTCATCCACATACTTAGATGAAATTGCAAATTTGATTGTGCACTGCTTTGTTATATGCATTTGATGATGATTGCTTATCCATTTAAGTGTGTAAGGCTTATGATGTACTTGTGTTTTTAACCCCAATTGCTTAACCAATTTTTCTGAGATTAGATTAGATTGAGACCCACTGTCGATTAATGTGTCTATCTTAGTGTGTCGCATGATTACCCTTATATGAAACAAGTTTCTTGTACAATCAATGCCTTCACCAATTTTACCTGTCATACCAACCAATGAGATCTTTGATTCATCACCTGAATCCGATCCCAAGTCTGTGGGTCTTGTTGTCATTGCCACTGTTTACATTCCCTTCTTTTCCTTGAACCCTTTGGCCTCTTCTCGGGATGCAACTGCCAACATCTGTCCACATCATGTCCCTCTTTCTTGCAACGCTTGCAAGAGGGCTTCCCTTCCTTCCTCGTCACTGCATTTGAATTCTTGCCATGCCCATTTCCTCTTGTCCTCTTTCCTTGAAGACGATTCCCTTGATACACCTGCTTTCCTTGCTTCAATGTATGTAGCTTGAACATAAACCTCATCAAGGTTAGTGGGTCCAAACATGAATACGGTGTTTCTAATATGTGCAGGTAAACCTCCTATATACTTTATAAGGGTTTCCTGTGTATGTAAAGGGATATCTAACATCAATGCCATTTTACGAAATCTATCTGTATACTCTTGCACTGTTTGTCATTTTCTTAGTTTTAAATATTGCCATTCAATTAATGTTTTTTCTTTATAACCCAAAGGATAGAATTGTTTCCTAAGTGCAGAAATGAAGCTTTTCCATGATGGAAATACATTACCCACTTGTTGCATTCCATTTTGCAACTTGTTTTGGCACTAGATGAGAGCTGTACCTGCAAGTCTCAAAGATGCCAACTTGATTTGTGTGGCCTCATCCTTGATCTGTTGCACACTGCAGTAAACCTCCATCTGCCTGATCCAATTGTCAAGTTTCTCTGCATTTATTTCACCATCATATATGGGTAACTCAAATTTAACATCAAGTTTTAACAATGGCATTTCATTCTTATGCTTATGAACATGTTTCTTTGCATTAGATTTAGGACTTGAACTTGAAGAAGAAGGAGAAGAAGGAGGTGATGATGGAGGTGAAGGAGGAATCTGAGGATGATCCTCTTCCTCTTCACTTTTTCCCTTTGAAGATTCACCCAAAACTGGTCTCTTTCGTTCCAAGTAATCCTCGTACAAAACTTTCACCATCTCCGACATAGCAAGGAAAGTTTTCTGGAACTCTTTCTCATCCTGAGAAAGCCCTTCTTCCGATGCCATCTTCTCGCTGTGAGAAGCTCTCTTTCTCAATCCAATTAATGGATTCTCTGCAACAAGATCACCTTCACCACACTGTAGATTTTCCTTGGTTAACATGCAAAACTCAAATACAAACGTCAACTATCTCTGATACCACTTGATCCGGAAAAGATCTTTTAATGACTGTGGTTGAGTTTTTAATTGCATGCGTTAATTAACCATTTAAGACGCTGAATGAAAGAGGATGAATTTAATGAGGAAGCATAGCAGCCAAAAGACAATATATAGATCTAAACTGAAGCAATAAGAACAACAAACCATCACAAGAGAATTGATAACGGAGTTCGGCACAAAATTGCCTACGTCTCTGGGCCTTTGTCTCAGTGGGGGAGGCTTCTTTATTAATTCTTCAATGCTTGTACAGTACATAAAAAGTACATCAAATGGATCTCATACTGGTCTCACTGTGTTCTGCTTGACCTTAGACTGAGTGTAGCTCCCAGAAATGGTCTGCAAGCGTCTGCTCCTCAACAGCTTCCCTGCATAAAAATGGCTTTGGCTTGGCTTTGCTTCAGCGTAACTCTGATATGACTGTCTTCCATGGCCTCAAACAGGCCTAGTTTTTATAGATCTGAAGTTGGTTATCCATCCCCAACTTCCTCCCAAAATCTGGGCTAAAAAAGAGTCCAAAATCTCCCAAAAATGACCAAAATCCATGAAATTTGCTGATAAAATCACTGAAAAAAATCATTTTCCAATGTAAAAAACCCATTTTTTGGAAAATATCAGGCTAATCCCCCTAATATAGGCGCTAGATCCTATATCTGGGCGCATGTGCATGTGATCTGGGCCTTAAAAAGGGCGCACTAAGTGGGCTAAGCTCCTTTTGGAGTGTGCCCCCTTGATCTCATGGGATTTTCCCAAGATCCTTGGGCTGAGCTTATCCTTTGGGCGCGCCCATGAGGAGAGCGCCCTCCTTTGCTGGGTTGTGGTCATGTGTAAGAGTTAAACCATGGGCTGGGGCTTAGCCCCAGCCCCCCTTTTTGCCCCTTCTCACTTTATTGCACTTTATTTAAAATAAAGTGAGCTTGGTATTACAAGTACCACCAAGGGCGCATTGGTAAGGGAGTTTGGCTAAGGCTTGGGCTGACCCAAGAGGTCATGGGATCAAATCCCATGAGCTCCATAACATTTTTTCCACCAACCATTAACCAATACCATGGTGCCACGTGGCAGCCCATGACTGGGCCACGTGGCACCCAACCATTTGCCAAACAAATGCCACTTGTCAGCTGTTGGTTGGATCCCTGTCACTGACCAGTCACCTTCTACTGGACTTCCACTTGTTGCCACTTGTCTCTGCCATGTCAGCACTGCTGATGTCATGTTGATGTCATCATTTGACTGGACCTGTTGACTTTTTCCCTGTCTGGGAAAATGGTCAGAGTACGATAACTCTCACATACATCGTCGGTTTGAGAAAGTAAATATATGGTCGGAATTGGGAGAACGCAACAGACACAATGGCATTGGTTTCGTCAAATTCCGAGCACTTTCATTTTTGAGCCTTTTTTAGCCCTATCAGGCTCCTGGATCCGATTTTGGATCATGAATGCACTGTCAAAAAACATTGTATTAGTAGAGACAGAAGAGGATGAAACAAAAGAACCATCTTTAGAGGTAAGTGCCAAATTTTCTCAGTCAAATTGGTATAAAGACATCATCATTTACTTGCAAAATTTTAGCTGCTCACCAACATGGGATAAATCCAGGGCTAGTTCTATTAAGCTTAAGGTTGTAAAGTATTGCAATTTGGGGGAAAATCCACTTTGGAAGGACTTGGGGGGAATCCTACTAAATTGCCTCACTGAAGAAGAAATTAAGGGCATAATCATTGAGTTTCATAAGGGTGTGTGTGGGGGTCACCATGCTTGGAGATACACTGCATATAAGACCCTTAGAGTTGGGTATTACTGGCCCTCTTTATTTTTTGATGTAAATTGCTTGGTTTGAGAATGTGTAGAATGTCAAATATTTGTAGAATGTCATATAGTGGGGATTAAACTTCATTGGAGAGATTAATCCAAATTCAAGTGGACAACACAAAGGATTTTTACAGCCACAGATTATTTCACAAAATGGGTAGAGGCCATACCTATAAGGGAAGCCAACGATACAATCATCATAAAGTTCCTAGAGGAAAATATCTTGGCTATATTTGGGTGCCCAAGAAAGATAATTGTTGATAATGCTCAGGCTTTCAAATCTGTTGAATTGGTTAAGTTTTGTAAGGACTATAACATAGATTTGGGACACTCTATTACTTACTATCCATAGGTAAATGGTTTGGCTGAATCCTCTAATAAGAACATTATCAAGATTATTAAGAAAATTTTATCTCAAAACAATAAGGCATGGGATTCCCACCTGAAATATGTTGTCTAGGAAGACATAGTTAGCATTAAGAGGGCCATTGGAACTTCCCCTTTTCAGCTGGTGTATGGGTTGGAAGCCGATTTCCCCATTCAACTTAGCCTCCCTATAACAAAATTACTACAAGATGAGGAGACCGAATCAGAGGACATGCAAAGGAGAATTCACTAGCTGATTGAAGTCCGTGAGGTAAGAGAACAAGTTAAGATAAAGTCCCAAGCTCATCAAACAAGAATAAAAGAAATATTTGATAAACGAACCAAAGAAAGAAATTTCATGGTGGGGGATTTGGTCTTGAAATGGGATGCCCGAAGGGAAGCTAAAGGGAAACATATAAAGTTTTATAGTCTCTGGCTTGGACCCTTCCAAGTGGTTATAGTCCAAGATAACAACACTTATGATTTAGCTCAACTAGATGGAGAATTGTTTGGGGCTCTTGTAAATGCGAGGTTTCTCAAACACTTCTTGCAATACTGATCACTACAATATTTTCTTACCCTATACATAAATAATTTCTTTTCATTTATGTTCATGAATTTTTAATTTTACTTCATTCACGATTTATTACTTCAACAATTAGGCAGGATTCTAACAATATAAGCTGATGAACAATTTTTGTGTCATATTTCAGATCAATTTTTTAGGTTTGAATGTGATGTATCATTTTGAGGCAGACTCCATAACCCAATAAAAGAAGGCACTTAGCCATTTTTGGGAAGACTCCATAACCCAACAAAAGAAGACACTTGGTTTACAGTTCTCAATAGAGAACATGGGTATGTTGTCCTCGCTGTAGCCAATGTTAGTACAATTTTGGTTATTATCAAAGAAATGAGGATTCGATGAAGCGACGAGGTCGATATTGGGCGAGTTAGTGGCAGACATTGGGCTTCCAGATCCTATGAACAGTGAATAGTCCAATTATCCTAAGGAAGAATGAAGAAATAACAATAAAATCCATGTCCTTATGCGCATAAGGAAAAATTAAAGTCCTTGGGTGCTTATTAGGGGTCAATAGGGGCTTATTGCACCCCAAAAGAACTTAAGCGCTAATATCCTAGGAGTCTATCATGAGACCGTGACCCACAAACCAAGCATTAGAATTTCGGGACGCCNGCTCAAGCCTCAACCACTCTGATGGAACACCTTCGATCAATGGCTCAAATTTAAGTAGACACACACAACCCTCGATGGACGGTCGAAATTTAAGTAGACGCAACTCCTGATGGATGGTCTAGATTTGATCTTTGATCTCAAGTTGTCCCGACCAGGTATCGTGTTAACCTGCCAACGGAGCACTGTCAGAGCCAATCAATGTCTGCAACGTGGAGATGTGGAACCCACCATATTCATAGGTAAAAATCTCAAATCCAGGTGACATGAGTCACATCTGCTTGCCATGTCAACATCATTGTGGGCCAATAAAAATCCACCACGTGTCTAGGGTAACGTCATCTTGACCATATTTTTCCTCAGCTAGTTTTTGCGTTCGACCACGACGAGATCAACGAATCTCATTTGATCTCTCGTTCCTTCGATTGACACTTGAGATTGTCCCTTCTTCAGATTTGTCTTTTCAGAGTCCCATTTGAACCTGATCCTTCAACACTCTGAATGGGGCACTTGTGATGGATGGTCCATATCTATTCATACTTTATTTCAAGTGGGGCTAATCAACGGTCCATATCTGCTCCCAGGTATCAAATCCTCTCGACCATGTGTCATGTCATCCTGCCATTAGAGCTATATCAAAGCCAATCAAATAATGCCACATGGATAGGTGGAACCTTCCAGATATATAGGCAAAAATGTCAAAAGTGGGTGACATGTGTGATGCCTGCCTACCACTTGAATACCATATTGGACCAATAAAAATTCGCCACGTGTTTGGGATGACATCAACATGATGATTTTTTCCTTAGCCGTCTTTTCGGTTCGTGGTCGACGAGATCAACGACTCTTGGATTATCTCCTATTCCTCAATCAATGGTCAAGATGATCTCCTTTTCGGAGTCCCTCTCGGGACCTCACTCTTAATCACTCCAATGGGGTACTTGTGATTGACGATTGAGATTACTCACCGAAACCAATCCGACAACTACTGAGTCGCGTGATCTATGTAGTTGATATTTCGAGCTTCTGACCAAAAGGAAAATTATTGCATGAACTCTTCAGGGACAAAGTTCGAGTGAATTGTTTTTTGCTTGTGAATCTCCAACTGCTCCACGATCTGCTCATAACAAAATTCCAGCACGAAGAGGGAGTTTGTTATGATTTTACCAAGGGGAAACCGTTCACGAATCAAGAAGCGGTAAACCATTTCAAGAAGCTGGAAGTGGTTTCAAGAAGTAGTTTCAGACATGAGTGAGAAGGATAAAAGGAAAAGTTGGTGCCCATTTTCAAGGTCGACACTTTGCGGAGTTTAGGAGTTTCTTGTAAGTAGAGTTTTTCGACCAAAGAAACCTTGATCATAGTCAGTTGGTAAATGCAACAGGCAATCGTAGATTCATCCCCTGCTTTTAAGTTTCAGTGTGTAATTATTTTATTGTTTTTGTGTTCTTGTAAAGCATCTCCTCCCACTTTGTTTTTCTTGTATCATATCTAATTTATAAAATCTCAAGCAACGATCCATTCACCATGTTCAGGGTTACTGTATGATGTATGACAATGACACAAAAGTTACTTCCTCTGACTGTATGAACATTTCTTGTCATTTTTTTTGTGCATTTAAATGATATGCAGAGGGTACCTCCATGTATTTGAATGCATAAAGATGTTAACTATTTGAAGCATGTTTTTATTGATCTTTGTGCATCTGTTAGATCTGTTGAATTCTTAATTTCTCAACACACTGTTCTTTTCCATAAGCTACATGATCCATTCCCAACAATGCCCTATATGTTTATCTTGTTTTTCTTTTGATTCATCACTTCATTCTCCTTTTAAAAATTGATTGTCTGAAACAGCCGTAGACATATACCTTCGATAATTGAGAGCATTTGTCATATGAGATGAGATTGTTTGAGGTCCTTTAATTTCAAGAGAGAGAGAGGGAAAAAATTCCCAAATATTGCACAATTATTTCGCTGCAAATTTGGCCTTAAGATTCATCTTGAGTCTTGGCCCTTGGGGTTCCTCGACATCGTTGCAACAACATCCTGTAACATCTCGAGGGATAACATGCATTGTAACACCCTATTTCCACCAACTTGTAAATATAACTATATTGGCCAAGGACTATGGCAAACTCGAAGGTGTGAATGTTTGATTTGATGGAACTTTGTATAAAAGGTATTTGAATGTAAATTATGTTATGAATATGTGTTGCATGATTGCTGGGAGGGGGATGTGCTAAAAGAGACCACGATGGCTAATAAAAAGGTTTTACTTGCTAAAATACCAAAGAAACTCTCTGACCCTGAATGAATTCCTCGTCAGGATGGTAGGTGGGGAGGCTCCTCAAGAGTTAATGAGGGGATGGGGGCGAACCACCCATCCATAAAGCTCTCAAACCTGACCACGGACGAGGACATTCGCACCACACACAATCTTACAGAGGGATGCAAGAAAGGAAGCGTGGGGGTGCGTAGGGGGAGAGGAACAAAGATCACAGAGATGAACCTAAGCTCTCGAATCAAATAAAGTTCTGACCATAGGAGAAGGAGAGTAACCTCGTCTTCGATTATTTTTCTGTATCAGGAGAAGGAGAGTAACCTTCGTCCTTGAATACCGTTGAGCTGGAGGTAAGAGATTGAATCTCACAGCATTGTGGTCTAGATTGGGGGTGGCTAGTGGTAAATTTGTTTGGAGTCGCTGAGCCTACGGTTGGGTGGAAACGAGCACCCCTCTTAGCAGTCGCATCACACCCTATGAATTTGATAAGTGTTTTATGCCTTATATTTTGAATTAAATATCATGGATACACGCTCATGTTTATACACTCATAAATGGTTTTTGTGTGGAAGGATTGCCTGGTGTTTTAGACTGGAAGTAATGGATGCATGTGTATACTAATATTCCATAGTTGGTTTATGTACAAAATGATAAAGTCCGGAGCATGGGTTCGTTCTACCAAGAATCATCTCATCTGCTTGATTCTCGTGGTGTTCTAATTTAAACCGTCGAAAGCATGTTCCCTAGGGAATTGCATCATATCTCAGAGTCGGAGAAAGCTCCTTGGTATAGCTACTGCTACGGTAAATCCACGAGTTTACCTTACCCTGGTGTCCTATCCTAGCTCCTAACTCGGTGAGTTAGGAAGGCACTTCATTCAGGTCAATAGCCTAGGAAATTCGAAACATGCCCAAGCTCTTACCTAGAAACCCGATTAAGAGTAGGGATAACTTCCCAAGAATCATTTGAAGGTTCAGTTGAACTGGGTCTGGGAACCCTATGCAAGAAAGAGTTAGTTTTCAAAAGCCTCAGAACCACAAAAGCTCGAATCTCCGTGAGGTTGATTTTCGTTGCCCGAGATCATAAAGGATAGCAGAT
>JASDQU010738540.1:183179-194451 GCA_032191745.1 Picea mariana | reverse complement strand
TCAATAAAGAACATGATTTTTCGGTGATATTTGGAAGCTGGTATTGGATCTCAATATTATCCCCTTCTATTCTTCGAATTTGTTTTTTAATTTAGATTGTTCTATGCTACCCAAGATGTCGGTTTTGGCTCAAATGTAGGAAAAAAGGAATTATAATATCAAATGGCCAATTCTTCAAATTCCATCTCATTCCATATCCTTGGAAGTCCTTCAAGTTCTCTCATGTCGATTGTAGCACATACAGACTTTATTGATAATTCATTAATCTCATTTTTTATGTTATGTATACAAGTGAAGTTTAATAATTATTCATTGAATTTTATAGGATCAAGATTCAAAATCGAGTTCAGATGCTCAACATATTCCCGTGGTCCCAAAATTCCACAAGTTATTATCAGGAGAAAGATACTACAAGAAGATGTTTGATGAAAATGGATAGCTTCTTTACCCTACCAATCCTAACATGTCATCTTCCAGCAACTAGCCTAGGTCAACAATATTAAACCATGAATTGGATCTCTTTTATGTACACAACCTTGTAGGGCATAAGAAAAAGATGATTGAGTAAATGTATTTTTGGATTTTCAATGGAACTAATGTAAATGTATTGCTTAATTCGACATTTTTTTATAAAGGGGTTGGTTTCATGTTTATTATTGGTAAAAAAATGCCCATGCTTCTAATAAGTTTTTGGTATAATGTTTTATACATATTAAAAACATTGTGTTACGAATATTATCAATGTAATGTTAAATATTTGTACAATTAGGATTTTGATGATGAGAAACTTGTCCACCATCTACCATTTCACCCCACATGATGTCAAGTCATGAGAATACTACTAAACTAAAATAGCTCAAACATGAAGCATATAGAAAAATGGTTGAAAAAAAACACCTATTGAATTCCCACTACGTCCTGAGTCACCAATTCAAAACCTCGATAGTAACACTAGTTCTTCACATGTTGGGGATGAAGGAAATGATATAGAGGTTGGTATGGATGATTTCTTGTGGGATACCCAAGCCATGGAGGGAATGTTGTTAGATGAATTCCAAAAAAATGAAATAGGGGATGATGTTGATGTCATAGATACCTTCTACGAAACCCTGAAATATTTATTGTTATTGTCTGAGTATATTTACATATATGATCAAGTATATAACACACACTCTATTCTATGAGTTCTATAAATCCGATGATCATGATGTCAATAGCTATCAATCCCTCTAGCTCATTCAAGATAACACCCGTGATGCATTCCAAGTACAGGAGGAACAAAAAGGTGTTGAGCATGGTGGTGCAAACAGAGGCGGATACCAAGGAGGACCCCGAGGTGGATATGTACACGGTTGCACCCGCAGATATGGTGAAGGAGGGGGTAGACTCCCCACCTGTTTTAATTGCGGTGATATTGGTCATGTCTCACAATTATGCACCAAGACACACATGCTTTGTGCCTATTGTTATAGTCCTGAATAAGTAATCAAAGATTGTCCCGACTTATTGAAGAAGTGGGGGGACAAGAAGACCAACTATAACATGGTGCATGTCGAGCCATGCAAAAACAAAAAGAAGAATGAGGAGGATGACATCCGAGTAATAACCCGCAGAGGTGCGAAGACGGGAAAACTTCGATCATGGTGAAGGCTCGGGTCAAAAACCGGACGAAAATATCAGGAAGGAACCTCATCCCCCCTCCCAAAGTTTGATGTTGTCGAGTAGAAGCAATTTATGTGTGATGCACAGAGAGCACTTAAAGAAGAAAGAGCACATGAGGAGCAACAATGCGAGACTGAAAGGTCTTTGGAAGAGGCATAGATCCAGGAGGAAGTACATAGGGTGACACAAAGGTCACTAGAAGAGGCATGGATCCATGAAGAGGTGTAGAGGGCGACGCAGAGGTCGTTGGAAAAATCTCACGCATGCGTGGAGATGCAGCGTGCGACACAAAGATATTTGGAAGAGGCTCACATGTAGGACAAAATACAGTGTGTGACACAAATATCGATAGAGGAAGCATGTAGACAGACTACATTATGACACACTAATCAAAAATCATATGAAGAACATCGTCAAAAGAAGTTGTGATGCACAACACGCATGGAAGCCTTATGCGACCTAGGTCACATGGAAGAATTCAAAGATCAAGTCAATACCTTCTTGAACTGTTGTTTGTGATTTCTTAAAGATATAGAAGTTTCAAGTAAGTTGACCCAGATGTTAGCTACTTGCATGAAATAACAAGGAGAGGAAACCACCATATCTGCTCTGTTGTCGGAAAGGGATGTCTGCCAAGTTAGCAAGAAAAAGTACACTGGCCAAGAATTTAAGATGACAACAAATCTTGGTGGGTATGATATGGATGGAGTCATGTTGGATATGGGATCCAACGTAAACATTTTTCTCAAGAAATATTGGGAAGTGATGGGTAAGCCTAAATTGGTTTGGTCGCCCATTCATCTCTGATCAACCAGTCAATACAATATATACCCCATTGATCATCTGGAAGAAGTAGAAGTGAACATCAAAGGAGTGAAAAAAAAGGCCAACTTTGAAGTCATCAAGATCATGGATGAGTCTAATCCATGTCTTGCACTACTGGGGATTGACTGGGCCTTTGACAATAACGCGGTGTTAAATTTGAAGAAGAGGTAGATGTCCTTTGCAACCGACACCCTACACATGGTCGTGCCACTAGATCCATATGAGGGTGACCGGTACAATGAGACCATAGATGAGGATGTGCGGAGCTCGGTGATTGAAAATATTTAAAAATTCGCGAGGTGCAAGAAGGACTACATAGACCCCACCACAGATGGTGAATTAAGTTGGAAGAGTGTCAAGTCTTATGACACATATTATGAGGATTCCATGGAGAGGTGGAAGAATAATCTATACGAAATCTCAACGAGGAGGTGTGTGCATATATATGCAGAAGAGCGCGTGGAAGACTTTGGTTCCTATCGGTATGATGGGTCAGGGAAGGTGGACACATTAATTGCATGGATATAGTGCATTATCGAGTACTAGAGACCTCACGCACTGGACATAGTGTTGATAGGGATTCCCACACGATGGTGGGTTGCTCACCATCAACCTTACCGAGAATGGGTAACAGTAGAAGCGGATATGCGTGAAATATTCAGAATGAGGGAAAATGTCCCTCACATTACCTACCTTTGTGCAAGAGGATGGTTAGCTAAGAAAAGGCACGGGGTGCGTCGAAATTATTTGAACCATAAACATGCACACCCACCACCCATCCCAAATTTTTTAGCTGAACTCAAATGGAAACCACCTGCACCTACTATGTAAACAACTTCCCAAGACATCAACATTGGAAAATCATTCAGCGAAAGTTCGACATTTCCCCTCAATCCCATAGTGCGAGCAGATGAGATAAATGAAAACATTGATGAGCTCCTACATCAATGGATATTGCAAGAACCAAACGGGCTTGATCTCGATCCCCCGGGGCCAAAGTTGCTCGAAGGAATAAGCATGGGGCCATGTTGTGACCCACTAGGTGCCACTACAATCAAATAATCAAAAAGGTTGAATCAAGTCGAGGTGCCCAAGAAACATGTGCGATGCTCCTAGCAAATAATACTTGCGTATGTACAACTAGGTCCAAAAGTATTGTTACTAAGTACAAACTACTAGTGACAAAAAACTCCATCAACGGTTAGCAGATCATATTGATAAATATGTTGGGCATTCTCAAGCATCAACGACAATAGTGCATTAGCCATTCTATTGAGAGGAGGACGATTTGAGCTACTTCCACATTCAATGCAACCATCAATTTCACCACTTAGCGAGAAGTTTGACATCTCGATCCTACTCCCCAACTATCATTCAACTTCAATCACACATGCAAACAGGATCGTGGGACAACCTTCCTGCATTCCCAGAATATGTAAGCATGATCGATCATGTAACACCAGTACTATGTTCAAGCTCTGACATCCAATTCACACGAGTATCAGACAGATTTCCTGGAGGATACGCTCATCAAAAGGGCAAGGCAATCTACTTCTAGCACATTCCATAACATAAAGGTACGAAGTTTGTTATGATGCCTCATTCAACAAGGAATATCTTCAAGACGAAAAATCGATATTGGGATCTCTCTGGTTGCACCATTTCACCGCCACATTCTAGGTAGTCTTCACCTTGTCACTTCCACTGGACTCATCTTTATTTCCCCTTTCCACCCTTGTCTCCACAATATAAATACATGATCTCCATTGAATTCCTTGGAGAAATTATACACATTTTGTTCCCAATCTTTGTTGCCCGTCACCCCCAATTATAATTTATGTCATTTACTGCTATCATGGCCCAATTCCACAAATGTTTCGGGACATGTGCCTCCCCTCCTAACCAATCCCTTTTCATTCCCACACTCTGGTTCTTCTGAATTTTAACATTGCATCAAAAAATATTAGGCAAAACCTCTACTCTATTGACTTACCTACTCCCCCACTGCTAAGTATGTCCATGCTTCATCCCCTTTGATGATAGGGAGGGCACCTACATCTAACCCATACCATGCTTTATCCCCTTTGCTGATGCAGAAGGGCCTCCTCTTTCGTCATAGATCCACCTCCTCCACCCGCACCTACGGGGCTTGTGCATATTCACACACCCATTTTTGGGCCCCCTTCTCTCATCTCGTTCCATAGATCCACATCCCTCCTCTAGTAGAACAATTGGGGCTACTAGCTTGGTTTTTCCATCCTAAAATCAAAAGACATGCAGAAAAGGATACTCTCTCTAGGAGGCACCTTAATTCTCTTTAATGCTCAATGCTTGGTGGTGGGCCTTAAGTGAATCCATTATTCCCCTCCATAAACACCAGCGAAGGTTCTAGAGGGAGCATATGGCTACATGCACTTCAACTCCATATTTCACCATGTGACCTGCCTCAGTAATTCACGGACCTAAGTCAAGTTGCAACTACAACTTAGAATGATGATTTTCTCTTACTCAGGTCTGGTCGTCAGCACAACTTGTTTTGTCGAATGATGATTTTTTCTTACTCCACCTATTCATTGTCAGAACTTGCGTAGTTGGCTCAAGGATGAGCCAGATAATAATGGTGGGGGGCTATTGGCACCCAAAGTTTTGGGTTCAATTTTTTGCATGCACACACTTGAAGTTTGGAGCACTCATTCCATAGTTTTATGTGCGCCTAAGGAAATGCACGAGGAATGACATAGAGTGCACATTGGAAGAGGTTTTTTCAGTTGCACACCAAGATTTAAGGATACCAAGTGCGCATCGATCTGAGTTTTTTCAGGTGTGCTGGAAAACAAGAAGCTGCAGCGAGAATCAAGAAAGGAATCATCGGAAAATCTCCTTAAATGATTAGTTTCGGCAACACACAAAGACATGAGACTACCAAAGAACAAGTTGGCCATGCAATTAAGATTTTCCTTGATGCAGGAATTCTATGAGGAGCATGTGAGGAAGTTTTATCAAACAAATGAGTGGACCAGAGCAAAAAGAGACAATACTCCCCAACTGAGAAAGATATAAAAGGAAGCTATAACATTAGAAATCCAAGTACATGAATTCATTACCCATGAGCTACCTTTTACAAATATTAACAAATCATTTGATTTTTTGTTAGGAAGAAATAGTTTGAGATGTGTTCTCCATCGCTAACCAATTATATCCTTTCATCTCTCCTCACCAACAATGATATATGTAGGAGATAGTCAATTATGTTCTTTATCATAAAGTCTTTGCCACCTCTTATGGAACTATGTTATGTCCATTGGCTCAAGGAAGCATTAGGCTCTAGTCTCATTTAGATTAAAAAGGGTCTACTACTTGTGCCCCATGAAGATAAATTGGTGTTAAACATTAGATGTTTATGTTATAGATGGCATTTCATGTGATCTTATGGACCAAGATTTACCAACTATATGTTTAATTCGTCCTTTTTAAATACTTTAATATATTAACATTGAGAAAATGGTATATTCATCTTTTATTAAGGGTTTCATTCATTAGTAAGATTATCAAATTGTTTATCGTGGGGTGGCAATTGTGGGTGGTAGTCTTCTTGATCCTAGAGGGAATGTTGTCACTCATTATTCATGGGGACTAGGGGTGGCTTCAAACAACATTGTTGAAGCATATGCTTTACTCAAGGGTTTGAGCATCACTATGGATCAGAATATCACCAAAATTGTAGTATTTGGAGACTCAATGATGGTAATCTGGGCAATTGTCAAAAGAACTCAATATGGAAGTAACATTTTCAATGGTATAATCTCTTGCATTATCACTTTGAGTGCAAGCTTCGATAAGTTTAAAATTCACCACATAAAAAGAGACTTGAATTCTCCTGTTGACCAAATGGCCAAAGAAGGAGCTAGGATGTCTAAGGGGGGGATTTTAGTGAATGGGGTAAGGAGGGCTCAATTCCAATTCAACCCTTAATGCTCACCCCCTTTTGTTTTGTGTGCATACGGTCTGGTGGATGGTAGTCTTCGAGCTTCACATTCCCCTCCCCGCACACTTGGGGATTAAATTCATATGTATGAGACCTCATTCAAATGTGTGGCAAGATGATTTTTTATAAGGTGCAATGGATATTGGGTTGGTCACTCCACTATTGAGAAGGGTTTATGACAGTGGTTTCCCGGTTGCAACAGAAGGTTTATCTTTGTGGAGCTTTGAGACTAGTGACGAGGAGTTATTGCTCAATGGTGTTTGTGCATATGTTCAGCTGGGTCTACCAGTTTCGATGCAAGATTTCAACGTTCTCTTCCAAAGAATTGTAGTTTTGGTTGATTTTCAGGGTCTCTTGACCCTGAATTCTAGTAAGTATCATGGGCATATTCTCCTAAAATTTCTTCTTCACTACTGTTCTTTGGTAATTTCTTGGGACCGTGAACTAGTTAATATGAAGCATTGGGAAATTCAGTCATTTTAGATTCAGACCTCAATTATGGAACTATCCTAGAGCTATTAAAAAAGGTTCTCATATACCATGAAGAAATCGCCCAAGTGAATAGCTCAACCCTACACTAGCATTCTAGTAAATTTGGGGATTTCCAGTAGGCATTAGCCAATCTGTCCATAACCTAAAATTAGGATACCGAGCTAGTCCTTGCCACTCTCAACCGAAGAATGGATGGCATGGAGTCTAAAATACGACAACCAAAAACTCAAATCAATCCCTAGCCCACGGCTTATGCATCTTTTGTCTAGGACAAAATGCTACCTTGAGAGGATGGTGTTGACAGTGGAACAAGTACCAATAATCAAGGCATCGCTCCTATGGAAACAAAGGAAGGATACCCTCCCCCTCCTAGAACTCCAGAAGTTCTAATTTTCTAGTTTTAGAATTTTTTTCAGGCTAAAAACCTTCTTTATACATTTTTTTTTATTGTTGTCTACTTCAACACAACACCTCTTAATATATATAAAGTTCAATTTATCTCTCTATATATAAAATAAATGTTACATTTTCACTATAATTTATGTCACTTAAATAAGGAATTTGAAAATGAGATAAATACTTTTTAAAATTTTAACATTTACATCGAATATATATAATTCTAATACAAATGTTTTTTAAATTCACTTCCAAATAATAATAATTATATCATTTAAGCATATTACATATGTAACAATGAACATTGGTCATTATTATATGAATCACAAATAACGGGAAGGATTGTGAGTGGACATTGATTTTTACCTTGTCAAGCTATATATAAAATAAATAAATAAATCAAAAAAAGTGAATTTTTTTACTGTAATTTTTAAATTACTAAATTATATTTTATCGTAATATTTATTGCTCTATATATTTTGGTTTATTTTAAGGCTTGTACCACTTCTTATTATTTCACAACAAGAATGGGAACATGCACCTGACATTCTATCAACATGTATTCTGGCTTGAACATGCACTTGACATTCTATCAACATGTATTCTGGCTTTGGGCAAACAAAAATAGCCAAAGTGAATTATAAGAAAGTTATCATTCACAATCTCAATTGAGTTAAAAAAAAACTGAGATTTATGTATTGAAACTCAAATTGTACATATTGTATCAAAATTTGATTATATATAAGGTGCACATTTAAGTCATATAAAGGTAGTTGATCCCTTAATGACTTCGTGTAAAAGATGTTCAACCGAGTGTACAAGTTTGTGTTTATGGGCCTCTTTATGAAACATAATGATTTGCTTTGGCATACAGATGTCCACATCAATAATGTGCATTAGCATGTCCTCCTTTTGCATTAAATAATGTATTGCATTAACATGTCCCCCCTTTGCATTAAATAATGTATTGCATTAACATGTCCTCCCTTTGCATTAAATAATGTATGGTAGAGCATTGGATACCATGATGTGTAACTGGAGAGGTATTGCATTAACATATCCTCCTTTTGCATTAAATAATGTATTGTAAAGCATTGGATACTATGATGTGTAACTTGAGAGTAGTTGTATAAGTAACTTGCATGAAATTAATGGAATGAAATTAATGGAGTTGAAATTAATGGAGTTGGGAAAACATTTTAATTAAAGGTTAATAATAATAATAATAATGGTGGTTTTTTTAATATTTTTAATTTTAATAAGAAATAGTTTGAGAAATTTAAAAGAATATATCATATTTATATTTTTTTAAATAGGTATAATAATATTATCATTGTTTTGAAATAAATTTAAATTTGTTGAAAGTGAGTGTTTTTTATCATTTTGTTAAAATTAGTGTAAGTATTATAATTATATAAATTATCATTATAAATTTAAGTGAAGTTTATATTTATTTATATAAGTTTATAGGAATCTTGTGGGAAGTTATAATTTCATTTTTAATGAGAATTTTACCATAAAATTTAGTCATTAAATATTTTGATCCATTTTAAGATTGATTTTTTGAAAAAATAAATAAATCAAAATGAAACTTTACATAACTCGAAAAAATAAATAAAACCACTCAGAAAATCAAATTTATTTGATAATCAATTTATTGAATGACTTATCCCCAAAAATAAACTACATCTTAAAAAAAATTAATAACTCTGTCATCAACTTTAAAATTAAGTAGAATGAAATCACCCATAATTTTATTAAAAACTCAAAAAGCAACAATCCATCCAATTGTTTTTAATTTCTTAATCAGTTTACTATTTAATCGACATTATTTTCCTATCATAAAACCTTGTCACTTCTACTTCGTCTTTTAGTTGATTAAGGTTTTGTAATTAGTTTCAGTAAACATTAGGGTTTTCACATGTAGAGATTAGATCTATCTTGCAAATCAATTCTATACTATGTTACATTAAAATATGTAACAAAAAATGTGATGTATGAATTAACAATTTGTGAATGAATAACCTTTTAAATGCTTTTCGCATACCTCCCACCCTCTCTCCAATAACCAATATTTACAATACCTTCGAGTGCATCAACAAGCATTTCTATCAAGTCTCCATCAATTACCATTGTTGTAAAACTAGTAAATGGTATGATTATAACTATATATACATGAAACTCACTCGAAATAAGATGGGTATGGAGATAAAAGTAAAAGAATATAAAAACTTAATTAACAATCAAAAAACAAATCTTCATCAACAAACTACAACACACACTCTTGTAGATATTTGTAAGCATAACCCTAAACAATTCTAAAAGCAAATTCTCTCTAGGAAAACTTCAAATTGACATACACAAATTGATATCTCAAGCAACTATATGTTGCCCCTATCAATGTTGAAGATTTTGTTAATGGTATTCCTTCCCCTCCACACATAATCAAATGATCTTGTTCTCTTCAAATGACATTAAAGGAAGAATAAGGAAGCTTGCAAAAGGAAAGGTTGAAGACAAAGAAGGATAGCATGTTGAAATTCTTAAGATCGATGGCTCTATCCCTATCCTTGATATCCAAACCATGTTTAATACTTCATTAAGACAAAGGTTTCTTAAACTAAGGAAGGAAGTTCCATCATACCTATCCATAACACTAGGGACAAAAACAATCTTTATAATTATATAACTATTAGGATTTGCCCTTTATTGACCAAGTTGCTCTTTGAAACTATTTAAGAAAAATCTATTAGCAATTGATTAGATGAAAACAAGATTAGAGTTAAAGGCCATATTGGGTTCAAGGGAAAGCACTTAAAACCAATGAATAATGCTAGTTATTCTATTGATCCATAACTAGAAGAGGGAAAGGCATAAAAGGAAAGGGTTTCAAAAAAAGTAGCAAAGGCGAGTGCATAGCTTCTAGTTCAAATTTTCGTTTGAATTTGTTCGCTAGCTTGTTTCATATATCAAGATCCATCCCCACTCATGGTAGGAGAATAAATAGCAACTACAAAGGTAGCAGGGGAGATAGAAGTAATTGTAGCTACCACATTCTTACTTTTAAGATTATTGCTAAAAATTGTGTAACAATGAAGATGATATTTTTTATTACTTTGTTGATTGCAAAAGATCCTTTGAAACTATCCCTAGGGGATATCTTTTACATTGTATGGAAGACTCGGGAATCACTTTTGAGTGTAGGTTTGTCATGTATACACTCTATTAACAAGTCATTCCCAAGATTGAAACTAGTTAAGATTGGTTTGAAGAAATGAATTACAATATTGAAATTAAGCAAGGTTGTCATTTATCCCTTATACTTTATGGAATTTATATTGATGATCATTTGGAAAAGTACTTATAAGATGCTCAATGCATAGGCACCGACCTTCACTAGTGCAACCTTATTCTACTTTTATATGCTAACGACATTGTCCTCTCATGCAAGCATCTTGTGGGCTTTGAAAATTCATTGAATGTCCTTCAAGAATTCTATGATAAGTCTAGTTTGATGGTAAACATTGATAAAAACCAAAATCATAACTATAAAATCCAAAACATAACCAACTTTGAAATTTCCTTCAATAACCAACCTTTAGAGGCAGTACACTCCAATAAATACTTAAGTGTTAGATCACAATAAACAACTTAATTGGAACACTAGTATTGAAAACATAATATCCCTAAGATAGAAGGCATATGATGACCTAGAAGACCATTGTAAAGATGCATAACTATAGTATACTTTGATAAATAAAATATAAAAACCATTAAATTAAGATTAATAAAATGCATCTACATAATAAACAACATAAGAATATAGAGAGAACACTTAAAATAGGGTAACACCATTCAATACTCTTTACGGAAGAAATCAATAAACAAGCTATGCTTGTTACAGTATAATAC
>JASDQU010738540.1:57937-136458 GCA_032191745.1 Picea mariana | reverse complement strand
CTCAGTTGTTCAATAGAGGATTCCATATTTGAATCTTTCTACCTCCTCTTTGGATTATCTTGAATTCTAGTGAAAGTATGAATTTTTTCAGTTTTAAATTACAGTGTATGTTCCAAATTGTCTTCAATATTGTTCATGATTTTAATACTCTAAAATCAATGCATTAGTTTTAGAGGCTATGAAAACATGGGGTCGAATTTTCCACATAATGATGGTGTTTTATTTTCGTGCTGGTAAACCAAAAGCAATTTATGTGTCTACATCGAAGGTAAGCTTTTATTTTATTTTATTTTATTTTATGGCCCTTGTAAATTCTTCCTTCTCTTATTCTTATCTATTTTATATTTTCTTTTACCATATATCCTTCTTTCTAATGATGATGTATCCCTATTTCAATAATTATACTTCACATGGATATCAATGTTGACTTTCTATAAGCTTATTATGTACCTTTTCATCATATCTCAATTTGCATTATGTTGAAACACTTTGATTTCTAAATTGTTAAAATGTGAACAAAATTATCTCAGCCTAATTATGATGGTCAATGAATTCCATGGAAAATATGCTATGACATTTTTGTTATACTCCAAATCATGGAGATTGTTTTTTTTCTTTTATTATTCTTTGATTAATGGGGTATCTTTCAGTTATGCATGTATGGCATTTCCAAATGGTAGATTTGAAGTGCATATTAGTTTTAGAGTTTCTTATTTTTTCATAATATTTTTTGTTAAATAAAATTGATATTTACAAAGTTACTTAAAAGGGAGGTTTTTTCCTTCACTTTGTGTATAGTACAAATGGAATTTTTTTGTTCAACTCCATCCTCTATCTTAGTCCCTCTAATATTTTGAAAAGAATTACATTTGTTGGGGTGGTAGGTCCGAGTGGGAGTCTCCTTGATCCTGGAGGTAATATCATAGTCTACTACACATGTGGTTTAGGGACAACTTCAAATAACATCATTGAAGCTTACGCTTTATATGAAGGATTGTGCATAATGAAAGAGCGTAATATCACTAAAATTGTAGTCTTCAGAGACTCTATGATAATTCTGCGACTGATAGCTAAAAGAATCCAAATTGATAACAATCTCTTAAATGACATAATCTATCGTATTTTATCCCTTGGCACAAGTTTTGTTGAGTTTAAGATCCATTACATTAGAAGAAATTTAAACTCTCTATCTGACCATTGGGCCAAGATTGATTCTACGATGGAAAGGGGTATTATTAATATAAATAGAGAAAGGGGGGTTTTTGACATCACTTAGTCCCCCCCATTCTTGAAGCGATCAGATAGGTAATGATGAGGCTCCTTGGCATCTACATTCCCCCCTCTCGCACATTCAAGGATTAATGTTATATGTGCGAGCATTCATTCTGGCATGAGCATCTCTGGTTTTTTAGGCAGCGTGATGGAATGGGACATGGATTCATTGTTGATGTACATGAGTGGTTCCTTCCCTGGTTTTGAGTGTGGTTTCGAGCTTTTGAGCAAGGCTTCGTCAGGCGCTCTTTCTTGGTATTCCTCACTATTAGGTTTGTTGGTATCAGTTGGGGAAGATAATGGAAGAGTTTCTTCCCAGATAATTTTGTTGGCTTCTCCTTCCATATTATTTATGGTCTTTCGTTTTCTTCTTTTTGGCTCTAGTATTGATTGCTCTCTATTTCGTTTGATTCCCTTTTGCAGTGTCTCGTATTGCATTGTTATTTGTGGTTCTGGATTGAACATTCCTTGGGGTTGGAGAATTTTTAGCCTTTGTTTGCAGTGGACCTAAGAATGGAACCATCCTGGAGTGAATCAAAAAGGTTCTTTAGTGCCATGAAGAAATTTCCCAAGTGAGCAGATTTTCTCTGCAATAGCTTTCGACTAATTTCCGAGAATTTGAGGAAGTCTTGGATGCTTTGACTTGGAGGATGGTCTCTAAATTCAAAGATTTTGAGGCATCCCTGGCTGCTCTAACTCAAAGTATGGACGACATGGAGATGGATATTTATCAATTAAAGGCTCAAGTTTACCATCAGCACTCAGCCTAAGCTTCAGTTAAGCCTGGCAGATTCTCTCCTTAAGATGGCAGAAGTGGAAATGGTATTGGTAATGATGACCATGAAAATGCTCCAATGGACACAGAAGAAGGGTCTCAACATCAACTAAGGTTCCCAGATTATCCATATTTTTCCTCCTCTATCTAGTCAATGTACTTCAAAGTTTTGTGGTGTTTAGGACAGTTCTACAAAGATGTAATTAGTATAAAAGAACAAGGATACTATATATAAAGGACTCTATATTTTGTTTGTCTCATTCTTAGTCTTAGAAATACTCTCATGATGTAAGACACTTTTTGTAGACCTGTTTGAATTTTGTTTTCCCTGGCACAACTCCTTTTGATACAAATTTTGTTCACATTCTTTTAAAAACAGAAGAAATAAAATCATTACATTTGTATCTATATCCCCTCCAAACTTGAGTTTGAATGGAATTTCCCATTTATTTAAATTGTTCAAATCTATCCTCTATCTCAGTCCCTCTAATATTTAATACCAAAAAGCATTACATTCCTTTCTCTATTCCCTCTAGACTTGATTTTGAATGACATTACCCATTATTTAAATTTTCTAATTCAAATAGAAAATACTAAACTATGTTAGTTGTTTTGTAGCTCAGAGGTACTTCTGCATTGGTGGTGCCCAACATGTAGAAGTGACGATCGAATGTCTCTCTTAAGTGAGTTTATAAAGTGAATTTATAAATTGATTTTATAAAGTCAAGTTTATCCTTTTAATATTTGACGGATAAAAGTGACCTTATGAAGTTTGGGTCACTTAAGTGATGTAAGTGAACTCAATGGAAGATTAAGTCATGATCGTTGATCTCAAGAGGGAAAGATATAATATTGACCATATATCTCTTTGGAGATATAGGGTTTGAGCAGTTACTCATTAATGATTGAATAAAGACAACATTTGAGGGAGAGTGGGGTGCACTTTTCAAGGAGAGCTTGAACGAGAATGTGAAGAGACACAATCCAAGAGAGACCAAGAGAGATTGAGTTGAAGGAGAAAGGAGAAGGACAACAAGAGAAGGGGCACACTTTCCAAGAGGGAGAGAGGGAATGCATCCCAAGGCAAGTACAACATTTAATGAACAATATCATACAACAGTTAAGGAGGGTTGTACTATACAGATTTGTTGGACCATACAATTGTTGAATGCACAAAAATCGAGGAAGGAAACAAGGGAATTATTTTCAAGGCATTTGTTGGGTTAGGATCCGTACATTTATATATTGTTGGTACATAAAATATTGCATGTTGTTCAAGACATTTACTGATATTGTACATGCCATATAGTACATCAGTTTAGCAAAAATTTGGAGCAGTTTTCATGGACATAGACTTGGCACAAATTTCTAGAGTCTTTGGCACAGTTTAAGCTGTTGAAAGGGCACGGTTTTAAGAGCTAAGTACTATTTTATTATTGATGTAAAATACTGTTGTAAACTTAGAATATTTCTCTATGAGCTCAATAAATAATCTCTCTTGGACTGGTTTTCCCCTTGTGGGTTTTTCCAGGGGCATTGCCCAGATATCTAGTGTCAAATCTGGTGATTTTTGTCTATTGTTCTTTGTTGTTTCTGCTACTATATTTCATATCTTATTCATTTTTTTTTATTTATGATCATAAATTTCGGTTTATTTCTAAATTATTTAATGGAGGTTAAAATCAGTGTGTTGGCTAAGTGTTTGTCTAGTTGATTTCAAAAAACTATTAGTAACCTTTATGATCCAGGTGGATATTGGTGGCCACCCACCTATTCCAACTGGCTCCTCTCGACAGTTTTTAGTTCAGAATGTTCTATTGTAATTCTTTGTAATTGTGGGTTCTACACTTCTGAGGCTGTCTGAATCCCTACACAGCTTTCAGGTGGATATTGGTGGCCGCCCACCTAATCCAACTAGCTTATTTTTGAATTTTTCATGTCAGTACGTCTTTCTGTACTTTCAGGGCCATTTTGGGGCCCTAAACAGTGTTTTTTTTAGCTTTCCAGAGTCAAAATGTAGATGAAATCAGAGTTTGATGGAACAGTATGTAGTTCTCGAAAAGACCTTACCAATGGGCTATACCATGCCTAAAACGAAGGTCGTGTGCAAAAGTTACGACCCTAGGAAGTTGAGGTACCAACTTACCCATCGACGCCCACATAACTTTTGGCGTTTCATCTCCTAGGGTTAGGTTTTTGGATGTCTAGTGTTTTGGCATTCATGAGTAATGTTAAAAAGGCCTATGGAGCCTCATTGTAATCATTATTCTTAGACGGATGCCCGTAGCATCCACATCTCTTCTTAGAGATAACTACCACCATTCGAGCAAGTTGTTTTCATTTCTGCAGTTTTACAATTTCAACCTATTTTATTTATTCAATAGAAGTTTTTGTTCACTGGATATCTATTTTTGTTCTCTATATATTTGTATTATTTTATTTAGTCTATTATTCATTTAGTTCTCATAAATCCGAATCAGTTGTATCAAAGCGGTATGCTCTTCATTTATTTTTCTTTTTGCATGTCCCAACACGATTTGGGTACAAGAAGTTTTGACTCGAACCAGTCGAGCCTTTGCAAGATCGATCATGTCAAGCCCAACAAAAACTCATGGGGGACGAAAATAAATATGATGGAGCGGGAGATCCTTTTAAAATGTTTCTTGAGGAAGCCCGTGCGCAACAAAAGAACGAAATGATGGACAAATTTGCACAGATCCTTCGGTGACTGCCCACATGAGATGCATCTTCATCAAGCGGCCATGCAAACCCCTTCAAGGTACAGGCAAATTTTTATATTGCATTATTTGAAGGACTGATAGATGCAGATGTTGTAGATAAATGGTTGAATCTGCTCGAAGGGTATTTTTCAATCCACAATTTTTCTGATAGGGAAAAGATTACTTTTACACTCCTCAAGGTCGCCCCCCATGTTAAGGACTAGTGGGATACTTACTCTGAGCAAAGGACCATAGAGGAATATGTAATATTTTCAGTCACCCCCAGGTGGGATTCCTTCAGGGATGTCATTAAAGAACAATACTACCCTGTTGGAAGCTACGAGGACCAGTACACATGATGGACCACCCTGCGTCAGGAAAGGGACTAAACAGTACCAGATTTCACCAATATTTTCCATACCCTACACACCAAATTGGGTATCAAAGACTCTGAACAACATTTGGTGCTTAAATACCGCGATTTTCTGCATAGATACATTCAAAGAGAAATGGATTTTATGGACATCGCATCATTGGGTAATGTTATCTCACAGTTTGTAGCTAGGATAAAAGACTATAAGGTAGAGGGACAAACTGGCGTAACAGGAACCTATCCCACCCAATGTCACCTCGATGGGATGGTTCTTTATTTTTAGGGTGGTTAGGCCTAGGGGAGACGTCCCCGGTGACCTGGGGTTTTGAAGAGGCTAAAAGATAATCAGACCATGACAAGTTTCCCCCTTCACAGATCACCACCAAAGCAGATAGTTCGGATTATAGCCAATAAAGACAACCAAGTAGGATCCTTGCCCGAGAACAAAGAAACAATAAACTTGATATATGCAGGCTTTGGTTAGTACTTCATATATAGTAAAGACTATCTGATATTCAATATGAGCAATTTAAAAGTAAATGTTGACGAAGTCAATGTTTACAAAATAGCAATAACAGTAATGTCACTTCACCAATAAGTACTAGAATGAGACAGCATTCAATATAACTAATCACTTCTTAATTCAATTAATGCCTTCAACAACCATTCAATTGCTCAAAAGACAAAACATTGTTGCATCAATGATATAATAGCAAGGAGTGACGTCAACATTCAGGGTTAGTAGGGTTAAGTAGAGCTAGGGTTAGTGTAGTTAGGGTTTCAATTCAAGAGCTTTGAGAGTGTTTAGATCAGGTTTTACTTCAACACTTGAGGTCTTAGATCAGTGCCTTTAGGGTTGAATGGATTCAATAATGAAGGACGCAGGAGTTGAAGGAGGACGACTAAGGACTGGAGGGAAGATCTCTGAAGTGTTGCTATGGCAGGGCCTCAGAGACAAAACCCTAGGGGAGAGAGGCTCACTCCGGTGTTGCTATGGCAAGGCCTCGTTCTCTCTCCTCCTTCCTTAGATGGAAAAAACAGCTAGCATGAAAGATGAAGTCAAGACAAGAGATTCAAATGAGGGAGAGTGTTGCTACAACAAGGCTCTATCATCAAACCCTAGAAGAAAACGGCCCTAAGTGTAGATAACCAAGGCCTGGGACATCTCCTCCTTCTTGAGTTATAGAAAGTACGGCTAGCATATGAAGAGGGGAAAAATGAGTGTAGTTAAGGCTAGGCCCAATCCTCTTTAGCATGAAAGAGTAGAGTGCTGCTATGACAAGCCTCTATCTCATTTCAACAAACAAAATGGCTAGAAATCTTAACGGGGACATGAGACAAGGACCTACAATGTGTGCTTGTCCCCTAGGGTTTATTCAACAAATTATAACTATAAATGCAAGAGAAATAAAACTACAACCATTCATTCAAGAATTTTTTCAGAAATTTACTTACATTTGACCAAGAAATCAAGTAGCAAACCCTAGTTGTAACACCTTCCACCAAGATAAATGCCACAAAATGCAAAGAAAATCTTCATTCAACAAGTGCGCCTCACTATTTCAGCCAAAACCCTAGAATAGGGCGCAAATTTCAGACCTCACCAAGTGGTGAGTGAAAGATGATGATAAAATGAGAGTCAAAACCCTCAATATATAGTGTATCAATGACCTAATTTACTTTTTAGGTCATAAAAAGGCCGACAAGGCCATAATACCAAAATAATATTGTTTTTACATTAAATTGTCAAATTAAAACCCTAATTGAGCTGTAAAGAGAGTAAAATCCCCTTCAAGGGAGGCTTTATCTCTTTCTAGGGAAAATGAGACATCTAGGAGCAAAACGCTAGCCCCCCAGGGGCCTCTCCAACATGCCACACGTGCCACTGCTGCCCAGTCTGCCTCCCAAATCGTCCATGAAGTTGGATGACGTCATGGTGAAGATGGGGACGTTCTAAGCCTTCCAAGGCTAGCGTTCCACTAAAAAGGGGTCATTCCCCCTAGGTCTAGTCCTATTGGAGTGTCTCTGGTGGGACGTCCTCTTCCTCTCAGGTGCAAAACCCCTGATCAAGTTATGTCCTGTCTCTGCCCCCTGATGGGGTCTCAGCATCCATCTGGTGGGCTCTTCAGCCCCATGGAGTTCCGAACTGGTCATCTCCCCATGTGTACCAGTCCAAATGGCACCTATCTGTCGGGCATGGTCCTGCACATCAAAAGTTATGCCCTCCATGGGCTCATTAGTCACAGGGATCATAGCAATGTCAATGACATCTCATCATCAATATTATTAAACATATGCATAAAACCCCTAATACATCAGTCAATAGCTCAAAGACATTACAAAAACCTGCAATACAAGATTGGAGAAAAGGTGAAGGCGTACTATTGGGCTAGTGTCCATAAGAAAAGGAAAGTTTCCAGAAAGATCTCATCCAAGCCATGTAAGTGAGGTGTTGTGGCTAGGGGATGTCCAAACATGTGGGTGCGGTGAGGGCCAAGGATGCATAAGTGTTACCTATGGGTGCCTTTGTAGAAGGCGAGTTGTACCTGTCATGGATGAATTTTTTCCAAGCCCATTCTTGCCTTTATTCTTTTTATTCTTCTTTTATTATTTTATTTGATTTTTTTGTTCAAGAACTAACCAAGAGACACTGTCTTGGCATGGTGACCAGAGCTGACAGCGTTACCCACAAGTACTTTCACAGAGATGAGAAGGTTGGCTCATGATGAGACCCCCTTTCCCTTGGCCATGCAACCAAAGGTCATTGCCCTGGTGTGGTAACTAGATGGTGGAAATGTCATATTGTTAGGTACCCATGGACCTAATAGGTTGTCTTGTGATGAGACCCCCTATCCTTTGAGTAGGTATTGTTTTGATATTTTTCGAGTCCCTCTTGTTTCTTACTGAGAGTCTTTTTACTGCCTTCTCGGGGATCCTTGGGTGAAGCATCTCGAGGTTTTATTTCTAGGCTTTTGTCTTTTACCAACTGCTTTTACCTTATGGGCCTTTAGCCCCTTCTTCCCATGAGATAAAGTGCAATCCTATAAATAGGTCAACCCAGTGCACGAACAAGGGGAATGGGATAAATGAGTGGGAGATAAGATGAGACAGTGGTGCTATGATGGGAGCGAACGATGGATTTTCAGAAATTCCCCCAGTGGCAAACCAAAACCTATGGGCACAAGCTTGCTAGGGCACCCTGTCAATTCCCCCAAGCATGGTCAAGTGGAAAAACGTAAGATCCAAGCAGTTGTTAGAGATAAAAGGAATCAGATGCATATATTTAAAGGTTTTAATGATCAAAAGTGACACATACCATGATACCTAGACCAATTACCTCACGGAGAAAGAACCTTCTTTGATGCAGGACCAAGCCAATGGTGATGGATGTTGTTGCTGCTGACAATACAAAGCTGATGAAAGAAGAAAAGTATGGGCCCTCCAGGGCCATACTCAGATCAATTTTTTTCTTGGTACTCCATGTCTAGGACCTGTGGGCCTTGAGACATGATCTCCTACATAAATTTAAGCAGAATAGTCGAGAGTTTGGATCTAAAAACTCCCGACAACCAAAGAAGGGAAAAGGCGAACCCAACCCACAAAACAAGGGACAAAGGAAATATGGCCACTCTCAGGACAACTAGTCCAAGATGAAACACGAGAAGAGTAATGAGAAGTCAAAGAAGGACACAAGAAAATGGTGTGAATACCATAAAATCCCTTGGTACAACACCGAAGAATGACATTCCAAGAAGTCACTGGTGGTCGAGCTGAAAGCTTCCAAGTCAGAGGCAAATTCTGACTCTGAATAAAATCCAGAAGGAGGGAAGCATATTATCGATGTCGAACCTAGCTCCATTGTCGCTACCACCAAAGTCCATCCAAGTGAACCAGAAGAACCAAAGGAAGGGGAATGCCTCTTTCACTCACAGATGTGGGTAAAGGGGGATCCACTTCATTTCATTGTTGATAGCGACAGTCAGAAGAACCTGATCTCAGCATAGGTCATCAAGAAGTTGGACCTGTTTATGACACCGCACCCGCAGCCCTACACCATTAGCTGGATTTTCCAAGGAAGAGATCTTCGCGTCAGCCAACAGTGTCATCTTCCCTATGACATCAAGCCCTTCAAAGATGAGAAATTGTGTGATATTTCTCCTCTTGAAGTTTGTGATGTTCTTTTAGGACAACCATATTTGTGGAAGTGACATGATGTGTATGAGTCTAGACCCTGTTGATTAAGGTTGGTTGTCATTGATGTCAACCCTTGAAGAAAGCCCAGTAGCATAAAGGTTTGGGTAATGGACCCAAGATTTTTTTATGTAAATATGACTCATTATTGTTTTTTCATGGTTGATAAGAAGTAAATATGGATGAACTCCAAAGTGGTCCCCTTATGGTGAAAGCCCTCACGGGAAGATGCTTTGCAGAGTAAGAGAATCCATGCTTAATTATGGAAAGTGAATTTGTCAGGGAAACTATCCTATATGGATAGCTCTTGTCATTCCATTTCCAGTGGTATGTATAACGTCACATAACTCCTCAAGGTTAGAGAGTTATGACCATGTGAAGTTGGAGAACCCAGGTTTCGGTAATGGACCCAAGTTTGTTTGATGGATAACAATATGATTTTTGGTATATTTGAAGGTAATACTATTCTAGTTGGATAGTACATGTCATTCCATTTCTGTTGGTATGTGGAATGTCACATAACTCCTCACGGTTTTAGAGTTATGGCCTTACGAAGTTGGAGGACCCTCATATGTCATCTAGAAGCCCCCAAAACTCAAAGTAGTCAAAGTGGTTTAAAAGATTTTAAAAGGTAAATAATAAAGTGAAGTGATGACTGTATTATAATTCAAAGTGAATAAAAAATAAATTATTTCAATAATAAATTTAATGGAGAAATTAGAAGTGGGTTAACCCTAAAATAAGGAAAGTGGGTCAAGTGACCTAGAAGATGTTTTTAAGGAAGCTACTTGGAGAGTATAAATAAGAGGCAAGGCTCTCTAATTTTAATTACACTTGAGCATATTGAATATTTATAGGTGTCTGAGGTAACCAAGGATATCTAAGCCTAATTTCTAAGGGAAGGTGAAGAAAAGAAGGCTGAAATGCAAGGAAGGATAAATTCTTTTGATGGTGCTTTCTAAGGTATGTTATTTACAGGTCATCTCACCATTTTCGCTATAAATTTTTTTATACAATGATTCAGACTGTGAAATTGCTATACCATCGAGAAAAAATACCCAAGTATCTATGGTAAAAAATTCACCTTGTAGGTCGTTGTATTTTGGGAGTTACACTCTGTGGAAAATAGGGTTTGTGGCTAGTCCTGAAATTAGTCAAAAACAGGTGTTTCGGGTAAAAACTTCATAAATTATTCATAACATATCCAAATTTAGTGACACTAAATGTGTTGGTTAGGGTATAGTATGTAGTATGCTATGTAATAGTTTCAAATCAATTCAACAAAAATTTCTTGTGGAGCACGCTCTACAAGTTCGCTCTCTAGAATAAGACAGAATTCAGCAAGGTATGTCATTTTTGCTATAACTCCTTTTTTGAGAGGTTCCAAGTAGTGACACCTGGAGGAATTGCATAAAACACACTGAAGAACATTGTGTATCCATTTTATATCTTTATACATTACAGGTTCAAATTTATGATTACTTCAAGTTAGGGTTGTTGACTAATCCAAAACTAGGCATGTGAGACTAAAGAAAAGTTTGATGAAAATGCTAATCTCTTGTTGCTAAAGTTAAGGAAGGTTTGTAAGTATGTGATCATATACAATAGGTTTATTACAGAGCTACAAATCAGATTTGGATGATGAAAATGATGAGGGCTTTTGGTTGAGGTACATGTTGAGTACATGGTTGAGACAAGTAGTTGATGAGTTGGCACATACATGAGGTGTATAGTTGATGATGTTGGTACATATTGATGAGTCATAATTGATGAGTAGTTGACACATGATTGATACATACTTGGTACATGGTTGGATGCACTTGTTTATGGTACAGGTTTATTATAGGTTGTTTGGTACAGATTGGTGCATGGTTGATGCACTTGTTTATGGTATAGGTTGATTACAGGTTGAGGTACAGGTTGATGCATGGTTGATGCATGGTTCAGATTTATTGGTACAAGTTTACATTGGTATATCTCACACTGATAGTGTGACAGTGGTTCCATCATTCTACTTCGACTTCAGGGTGGTAGGACGGGGCAAGGACAGGTGGTTGTAGCCACCTTCCGGTTGTAGTCGGAGAACATAGGGGGTTGTAGCCTCATTTTGGTTGAAGCCAGAGAATTGGGGAGTTGGAGCTTTCCTCGGGTTGTAGCCTGAGAAACTAGGGGGTTGGATCCTCCTTCCAGTTGTAGCTGGAAAACAAAGGAAGTTGGTGCTTCCAATGAATGTAATTCTTCAAGACATATAAGAAAAAACATTATGTGGTTTTCTCCCAATTTGGGTTTCCACGTAAAACATTGTTGTACTGTGTATGTGTGTGATTGTTTATTTCTTACTGCTCATTATTGGATAATAATTCTACATTGATATAACATTTGAAGAAAAATGATTATAATTATGGTATTACTGATTCACCCCCCCTCTCAGTAATCCAACAATTGGTATCAGAGCAGGTTCCTTCAAAAATCAATTTAACCACTGAAAGGTAGATCATGGAGAGTACTAACTCGTATAAAAATGGAATACCACAGTTTGATGGACAAAAGTATGTTTTTTGGAGCATAAGGATGAAGACATATATACAGGCACAGGGATTTCAAGTTTGGAAATCAATTGTAGATGGATACACAACACCAATAGTTCCACCAACAAATGACAAAGCTGTGAAACTCGGTGAGAATAATTCCAAAGCCAAAAATGCACTTTTGAATGGTCTCAGTGATACGGTATTGACCAAAGTTGCACAATGTAAATCTGCTAAAGAGATTTTGGACAAGCTTCAAAATATTTATGAAGGAGATTCAAAAGTCAAAGAAGCAAAGCTTCAAACTTACAGAGGTCAGTTCAAACAACTAAAAATGAAGGAAGATGAAGATATCATAGCCTACTTCTTACGAGTTGATGAAACAGTGAATGCACTCATAGGATTGGGAGAAGAAATCGAAGAATCTATAATTGTTCAAAAGGTACTAAGATCTCTTCCTATGAGATTCAACCCTAAAATATCAGCACTATAAGAAAGATCGGATCTAAACTCAATAAGCATGGATGAACGACATGGAATCTTCACAGCACATGAGATGAGAACTGAACACGAAAATCCAGATGTAAAAGAAACACCCTTCAAAGCATCCAAAATATCAAAGCAAAAGAAAAAGAAACAAGAAGAATATAGCAGCAACATCGACATCTCGGAAGATGATGAAGAAGTGACCAACTTCGTCAAAAGATTGAACAAGGGAACCAACAGTAGGTATAGAGATAAGTTTCCTTTAATTTGTTTTAATTGTGATGGTATTGGTCATTTTTATAACAAATGTCCTCATAAGAAAAAGAGAAATGATGAAGGTTACTCAAAAGACAGACAAACATATAAAGGTAAAAGAACTACAAAGAAAGTTTTCAAGAAAAGCTTTTTCACCAAAGAAGACATCTCATCATCAGATGAAGATGAAGTCAGTGACAATGAAACAGGGAGAGTTCTATTCATGGCAGTAGAAGACTCTGATAAAGAAGACTCCGAAGAAGAATATGAAAGAGCATATGAAGAAGAAATTGAAGAGGCAGAAGTTGACTTCCGAGAAGAATTAATGAGTGTCATAGAAGTTATCAGAAGAGAAAAAAAGAAACTACAAGCAGAACTAGATAAGAAAAAAGACACTCAAGAACTAGAACAAATGATCACAAAATTGAAGGTTCAAATAGAAGAAGATAAAAGAATTGAAGAAGCACTCAAAGAACAACTAGAAGGAAAGGATAGGATCATTGGAAACTTGGAAGCAGAGATTGTCACACTAAGAAAGGATATTCAAAAGAAAAATATGCAGAATAGCTCAAAAGTTCTGGATGACATTATCAGTAGTAAAAAATCTCATCTTGACAAGTCTGGACTTGGATACAATTAGACAAAAAAGGGATCAAGATCCAAAACAACAGAGCAAGAAACAAATCCAAAAAGCTATGTAGAAACAATCAAAGGGGATAAAAATATATACAAGGAAGATTACAAGGACACTCCTCCACCGAGAAGATTCAGATTTCAGAATCAACAATAGATAGACAGGCCTCAATAAGAAAAAGGATTCATAAGAGCACCTCCTTTCAGAAGATCTTCAACTAATAGGTATCAAACTATATTTTTTGGTTTATGTTATGCATGTAATAATTTTGTACATAAAGCTTTAAATTGCAGAGTTAACAATAGGAACAATAACTACTTTGAGAGCCATACACAAAGGGGTTATTCAAGAACACCTAGTGAAACGCAGAGAAGAAGTTACAACATGTTTGAATCTTTGAGCACTGAAGTGGAATGTTACAAATGTAACAATTTTAGACACATGGAAAAAAATTGCAGAATGACAGTCCCTCCTAAAGAACCTCAACAGAGTCACAAACAAGAACCTCAGAAAATGACATGGATAAGAAAGCAAGATCAGTATAGCAATGAAGAATGCACAGTCGCTCTACAAGATAAACGGAAGAAACGTGGTTAGTATGTTGACAATGGCTGTTCAAAACACATGACAGGTGATAGAGACAAGTTTCTTACATTAAAAAAGGAAAGAGATGGATCAGTCTCCTTCGGAAATGATGATTCAACCAAAATCATTGGAAAAGGCACAGTCGAAATTGGGAACAAGAATGAAAAGGCATAAAATGTTCTACTAGTAGAAGATATGAAACATAATCTGTTAAGTGTGAGTCAAATGTGTGACCAAAGTCATAAAGTTAATTTTGATTCACAAAAGTGTGAGATAAGAAAAGAAGGTTCAAGGAAATTGGTCGCTACAAGTGCAAGAACTTCAAGCAACATATATGTGTTAAGGGAAATTGGAAATGAAAAATGTTGTCTAAGAAAGGAAGATGAAAGTTGGCTATGGCACAAAAGAATGGGTCACATGCATTTTGATAACCTTGTCAAAGTTAGCAAAAGAGGAGCAGTCAAAGAAATGACCCAGATCATGAAATCAACCAACACTTTATGCAAGCATTGCCAACAAGGAAAGCAAACAAAGACCAGGCTCAAATCAAAGGAATATTCAACAACAAAACCACTGGAAATTGTGCATACTAATCTAGTTGGACTAACTACAACAAATGGCTTAAAAGGTGAGAGATACTTTATGTTATTAGTTGATGATTATAGAAGAATGATTGCAGTTTACTTTCTCAAGAACAAGTCGGAAGCTTTTGAAAATTTCAAAATCTACAAGGAAATGGTTGAAAATGAGATGGATTCAAGAATCAAAGGCTTAAGAGCGGATAATGGAAGAGAATTCACCTCAAAGGAATTTATGGACTACTGCAACAATCATGGAATAAAAAGGCAATTCTTCGTTGCTAGGACACCTCAACAGAATGTCATTGAAAGAAAGAACAGGACAATACAAGAAATGGCTCGAACAATGATAATGGATTCAAAGTTGACAGATATTTTTTGGACACATGTAGTGCATACAACAATTCACATTCAAAATAGAGTAATGCTCAGAAACAACACTCATAAAACTCCCTATGAGCTATGGAAAGGAAGACCTGCAAATGTGAAGAACTTCAAAGTTTTTGGAAGCAAATGCTACATCAAAAGAGAAGATGGCAGAATGGGAAAGTTTGACTCTTGTGTGGACAAAGGAATACTTATTGGTTATTCAAGTACAAGGAAACCATACAAGTGTTACAATATAAGATTAAACAAAGTTGTGGAAAGCATCAATGTAACAATTGATGAAATAGGCAGACCAGAATCAAAGGAAGAAGAAAACAAATCAATGGAACAACTTTTCGAAGAAGAAGATGAAAAATAAGTAGAAAAGGAAGATGAAGATGAAGAAAATCCAACAGAAGCAGAAGAGAAAGTTCAACAAGTATCTCCAAAGACACCTAGCAAACGAGTACAAAAGAATCATACTTTAGATCAGATTATTGGAAACAAAGATGCAGGAGTTGAGACTAGAAGAAAAATCCATTCACCAAAACAAACACACCTAGCACTCTTATCTACAATTGAACCAAGCTATTTTGAAGAAGCCAACAAGGATGAATTTTGGAATAAGGCCATGGATGAAGAATTGGATCAAATAGAGAAAAATGACACTTGGGAATTGGTTCCAAGATCAAAGAATAAGAATGTGATCAACACAAAATGGGTTTTCAGGAATAAATTGAATGAAGATGGACAAATTACAAGGAAAAAAGCTAGATTGGTATGTAAAGGATATGCACAGATTGAAGGAATCGACTTTAAAGAGACATTTTCCCCAGTTGCCAGAATGGAATAAATATGTTTGCTTTTAGCTTATGCATGCTCCAAAAATGTTAAAGTATATCAGATGGACGTAAAATTAGCTTTTCTGAATGGGGAACTTGAAGAAGAAGTCTACATTGAACAACCAGAAGAATTTCAGTTGTCATAGAACACATACTATGTGTGTAAATTAAAGAAGTCCTTGTATGGTCTAAAATAGGCTCCTAGAGCATGGTACTCCATATTGGATAAGTATCTGTAGCAGGCAGGGTTCAGAAAAGGAAGTGCAGATAACAACCTCTACATCAAGGTAAGTCAAGGTAATATTTTATTAATTGAAGTTTATGTTGATGATATTATTTTTGGTAGTGATGATGATAGGTTAAGCCAGAAATTTGCAAAAGACATGCAGAATGAATTTGAAATGTCGTTACTTGGAGAACTATCCTTCTTTCTGGGACTTCAGATATGTCAAAGCAACCAAGGAATTTTTATTTCTCAAACCAAGTATATCAGAGAAATGCTAAAGAGGTTTGGAATGGAAGATTGCAAACCAGTTATCACTCTCATGCAAACCAGTTGTAAGTTGAGCAAAGATGATGATTCAAAGTCTACAAATCAGAGGAAGTACAGGTCAATGATTGGTAGCCTGTTATATGTGACAACATCCAGACCAAATGTAATGCAGGAAGTTGGACAGATGGCACAATTTCAAGCAGCACCAAAGGAATCACATGTATTAGTAGTAAAGAGGATCTTCAGATATCTCAAAGGAACATAAGAGTTTGGATTATGGTATCCAAAAGGAAAAGATCTATCACTTATTGCCTACACAGATGCAGATTGGGCAGGTTGTATTGATGACTGACGAAGCACCAGTGGAGCAATGTTCTACTTGGGTGAGTGTTTGGTATCATGCCTAAGCAAGAAACAATCATCAGTATCCCCATCTACAGTCGAGGCATAGTATATTGCAGCAACAGCATGTTGTACACAAGTTCTTTGTATGAAACAAACTTTGACAGATATACAGGTTGAGTATGATGAGCCCATTCCAATATATTGTGATAATACAAGTGCCATCAGTATCTCAAAAAACCCGGTGATGCACTCCAAGACGAATAACACTCCAATCAAGTATCACTTTCTACGGGAGTAGGTTGCAGAAAAGAACATCATAGTTGAGTATGTGGGCACAAAAGAACAAGTGACAGAAATCTTTACAAAACCACTTCCATGGGAAGCCTTTGAATATCTTCTCCAAAGACTTGGAGTTATTTCTACTCCAAAATGAATGATTTTTGAATGCTTATCTTATATGTCTTGGATGTACACGAGGAAGCACCATAAGAGAACAATTCAGATAGAGGGAGAAGCCCTGGATGGAAAGATACCTTTGTCATTGATGACAAAGGGGGAGAGATTTATCAAATGCAGAGGACAAAGGCAGATTTATCAGATGCAGAGGAAATAGGCATGGTTCCAGGGGGAGCATGAGTTATATGATTTCAGTATTGCATCAGAGTGTTTCTATCAATGCCAAAGGGGGAGATTATTGATTAAGGTTGGTTGTCATTGATGTCAACCCTTGAAGAAAGCCTCATAGCACAAAGGTTTGGGTAATGGACCCAAGATTGTTTGATGTAAATATGACTCATTATTGTTTTGTCATGGTTGATAAGAAGTAAATATGAATGAACTCCAAAGTGGTCCCCTTATGGTGAAATCCCTCACGGGAAGACGCTTTGCAGAGTAAGAGAACCCATGCTTAATTGTGTAATAATGAGATGAACGTCACATAACTCCTCACGGTTAGAGAGTTATGACCATATGAAGTTGGAGAACCCAGGTTTGGGTAATGGACCCAAGTTTGTTTGATGGATAATGGTATGATTTTTGCTATATTTGAAGGTAATACTATTCTATATGGATATTACATGTCATTCCATTTCTGGTAGTATGTGTAATGTCACATAACTCTTGATGGTTTGAGCTTTATGGCCTTACGAAGTTGGAGGACCCTCATATGTCATCTAGAAGCCCCAAAAGGTCAAAGTAGTCAAAGTGGTTTAAGAGATTTTAAAAGGTAAATAATAAAGTGAAGTGATGAGTGTATTATAATTCAAAGTAAATACAAAATAAATTATTTCAATAATAAATTTAATGGAGAAATTAGAAGTGGGTTAACCCTAAAATAAGGAAAGTGGGCCAAGTGACCTAGAAGATGTTTTTAAGGAAGCTACTTGGAGAATATAAATAAGAGGCAAGGCTCTCTAATTTTAATCACACTTGAGCATATTGAATATCTATAGGTGTTTGAGGTAACCAAGGATATCTAAGCCGAATTTCTGAGGGAAGGTGAAGAAAAGAAGGCCAGAATGCAAGGAAGGATAAATTCTTTTGATGGTGCTTTCTAGGGTATGCTATTTACAGGTCATCTCACCATTTTCTCTATAACTTTTTTTCTATAATGATTCAGACCATGAAATTGCTATGCCATTGAGAAAACATACCCAAGTATCTATAGTAAACAATTCATCTTGTGGGTCATTGTATTTTGGGAGTTACACTCCGTGGAAAATAGGGTTTGTGGCTATTCCTGAAACTAGTCAAAAGCAGGTGTTTCGGGTAAAAATGCCATAACTTCTTTATAACATATCCAAATTCAGTGAGACAAAATGTGTTGGTTAGGTTACTGTCTGTAGTATTTTGTGTAAAATTTTCATATCAATTCAACAAATATTTCTTACGGGGTACGCTCTACAAGGTCGCTCTCTAGAATAAGCCATAATTCAGCAAGGTATGTCATTTTTGCTATAACTCATTTTTTGAGAGGTTCCAAGTAGTGACACCTGAAGGAATTTCATAAAACACACAATAAAATTGTGTATCAGTTTCAGATATTTATACATTACAGGTTCAAAGTTATGATTACTTCAAGTTAGGGTTGTTGACTAATCCAAAACTAGGCATGTGAGACTAAAGAAAAGTTTGATGAAAATGTTAGTCTCTTGTTGTTAAATTTAAGGAAGGTTTGTAGGAATGTGATCATATACACTAGGTCTATTACAGAGCTACAAATCAGAATTGGATGATGAAATTGATGAGGGCTTTTGGTTGAGGTACATGTTGAGTACATGGTTGAGACAAGTAGTTGATGAGTTGGCACATACATGAGGTGTATAGTTGATGATGTTGGTACATATTGATGAGTCATAGTTGATGAGTAGTTGACACATGATTGGTACATACTTGGTATATGGTTGGATGCACTTGTTTATGGTACAGGTTGTTTGGTACAGGTTGGTGCATGGTTGATGCACTTGTTTATGGTACAGATTGATTACAGGTTGAGGTATAGGTTGATGCATGGTTGATGCATGGTTCAGATTTATTGATACATGTTTACAATGGTATATCTCACAGTGATAGTGTGACAGTGGTTCCATCATTATACTTCTACTTTAGGGTGGAAGAACGGGGCAAGGACAGGTGGTTGTAGCTACCTTACGGTTGTAGCTAGAGAACATAGGGGGTTGTAGCCTCCTTTTGGTTGTAGCCAGAGAATTGGGGAGTTGGAGCTTCCCTCGGGTTGTATCCTGAGAAACTAGGGGGTTGGAGCCTCCTTCCAGTTGCAGCTAGAAAACAAAGGAAGTTGGTGCCTCCAATGAATGTAATTCTTCAAGACATATAATAAAAAGCATTCTGTGGTTTTCTCCCAATTTGGGTTTCCACGTAAAACATTGATGTACAGTGTATGTGTGTGATTGTTTATTTCTTACGACTCATTATTGGATAATAATTCTACATTGATGTAACATTTGAAAAAAAAGGATTATAATTTTGCTATTACTGATTCACCCCCCCTCTCAATAATCCAACAGACCCCACAGTGTTATTATTACTTTGGGTAGACAATTGTACATAATACCGGAGGTAGCATCGCCTACCGCTATTTCTTTAATCTCTACTAAGTAATGCAGTAAGTTCATTTCACAGATCGGGAAGTTCATATTCTTTGTGATCCATTCTCACAGTAAGCAGAAGGCCATTGCCACATCTATGGCCTCTACATAGAGCCTCTCTTTGAAGAAGAATCAAGTGGACGGGATCATGGAAGAGTATCGAGACATCTTCTCCTCACCCACCGAGTTACGGACGCACTGTCAAGTCAAGCATCCAATTGATCTAACCCCCGATGCACCTATGCCTAATGGACCAATCTATCATCGCTTGTTGATTTAAAATGATGAAATCATGCGTCAGATCCAAGAGTTGCTTCAAAAGGGGCACATCCGACCCAACTCCTCCCCTTGCGGAAGCTTGATTGTACTAGTGCAGAAGAAATACAGAACCTGGTGGCTCTGCATTGATTACAGAGAATTAAACAAAATCACAATCAGGAACTGGTACCCAATTCCCCAAATTGATAACCTTCTTGACCAACTCAAGGGGGCAAATTTCTTCAGCAAGATTGACCTAAAGTCTGGCTACCACCAGGTTCCCATCGAACCAACTGATGTATGGAAGACAACTTTCAAATCTAAAGAAGGTCTCTTTGAATGGTTGGTCATGCCCTTTGGCTTAACAAATGCACCAACCACTTTCATGAAGTTGATGGATGATGTATTGAGACCCTTCACCAACTCTTTTGTGATGGTATATTTGGATGACATCCTCATCTTCAACAGAACATGGGAGGAGCACATGCAACATATTTAGCGGGTTTTGAGCACTCTGCGATATCACAAGCTATATGCCAACTTGGAAAAATTCTCCTTTGGCATGCACAATATCCAATACTTGGGATACATTGTTGATTAACATGGGTTATATGTGGATCCACCTAAGATCCAAGTCTTCCATGACTGGCCATCCCCAACCACACTAACCGAGCTTCAGAGCTTCTTGGGACTTGCCAACTTCTACCAATGGTTCATGTTGGGATTCTCCAATATTTCATGGGCCTTTATCCAAGTGACCAAGGGTAGTGGCAGGGAAAATTTCATGTGGGGGAAGGCACAACAATGATCATTTGATGATCTAAAGCATCGCTTGTGCTCATCCCCAGTACTCTCCTTACCCGATCTACAACAACTGTTCGAGATTGAGGTTGATGCATATGACTATGTTGTAGGCATAGTTCTCACTCAACACAGTCATCCGATAGCATACCATAGTGAGACACTCTCAAATACTGTCCGGAAATACCCCACCTATGAAAAGGAAATATATTCCATTGTACAAGCATGTTGCCGATGGAAACATTACATTATTGGAAAGGACACAATCATACACATTGATCACAAGCCTCTACATTTCATATAGACACAAGGGAAGTTGTAGAACGACCACCATCAGAAGTGGTCCACCTATCTGCAACAGTTCCATCTCAACATCAAGTATAAGATAGGGCTCACAAATTGTGTCGTTGACTTTCTCAGTCGACCTCTTGTGGCTGCACTCACCACCGTGCTCCATTCTTATGGGAATGAGGCATCTGAGTGGCCCCAACTTTATCAGGAAGATCCAAACTTCGCCACCATCTATCATATCTTGGGTACAAGCACGAATGTCACCAATTTTCACATTGAGGATAGATTGTTATGTCATTTGGTCCATCTCTGTGTTCCTGCAAGAGAGCATGCAAAGATGATTTGGGAGGCTCACTACAGTCGGATGGCAGGACATTTTGGCATGGAGAAAAATGTGGTCATTCTATAGAAACATTTTTATTGGTCAAAACTTCGACGGGACGTCAACAAGTATATCAGATCTTGAACTGCCTATGTCATTGCCAAGCCGACCATCAAGAAGAAAGGCTTATACACCTCCCTTCCTACTCCTAAGAGGCCTTGAGAATCCATCTCAATGGATTACATGTCTGTCCTTCCATCCACCAAGTAAGGAAATGATTGTGTATTTGTGGTGGTTGATCGGTTTTCGAAGATGGCCATTCTCACAACCTACAAGAAGAGCATCACAACAACAAATACTATCAAGCTCTTCTTCGAACGAGTGTGGGTCCATTTTGGGATACCACATACCATCATCTATGATCAGGAAAACATGTTCCTCAACACATTTTGGTCGAGTCTCTGGTCACTATTGGACACCAAGCTCACTAAATCCATTGCCTTCCACCCTCAAACCGATGGCCAAACAGAGGTCGTCAATCGTATCATTGTGCACATATTTTGCATGTATAACTCTAAGAATCCACGTACATGGGATGATATTCTTCCCTATGTTCAACACAACTACAAATAGGCCTCTCCATAGCTCCACTGGCCATAGCCCCTTTTAGGTGGGGTTGGGATTCCAACCGTTGGGTCCTATTGATGTTTCACTACCTCTTGCAACAACATAGAAATATTCTTCCCATGTTCAATCTGAGGTTGACAAAGCCACCAGATTCATTGAGAAAATTCAACACATCCACCAACAGGTCCATGAGATTTTTTAGAAAGCCAATGTTAAGTACAAGAAACACCATGATCAACACCAGATACCGAACAAGTTTCATGTGGGAGACAAGGTATGGTTACATTTGCAAAAAGAACGCCTTACAAGGCCCCATCATCAACTTTGTCCACTTCACTATGGTCCTTACACTATCACCAAGGATGTGAGTGACGATTATTTTGTGCTCAATGCTCCCCCCTTCCTTGGCTTGCACCCAGTGTTCAATGTGGACCTCCTCCATCCATATTTTCCACCATTATTGGACACCTCAGAGATCGCAGAATAGTTGACACCAATAGAGATCAAACCTGGCTGCATGTAACAGGAATCCACTAATCAGATAGTGGACACACGAGTCAAGGGCACTCGCCAGTAGAGGATCCAGCTTTATCGGGTTGTCAAGGTAGGGAAACTCTTGTGCCAAGGCAAGTGGCTCACCCAGAGCCAATTTCAGCAGAAATTTTCTCACCTGATGGGGGAAATCAATGCAATGGAGACCATTGCTTCCTAAGGGGGGAGGACTGATCCAGGTGGATATTGGTGGCCACCCACCTATTCCAACTGGCTCCTCTTGATAGTTTTTAGTTCAACACATTCTTCTGTTATTCTTTGTAATTGTGAGTTCTACACTTCCGGGGCTATCAGAATCCCTACACAGCTTCCAAGTGGATATTGGCGGTCGTCCACCTAATCCAACTGGCTTATTTTGGATGTTTTCATGTCATTACATCTTTCTGTACTTCCAGGGCCATTTTGGGGCCCTAAATAGTTTTTTTTTGGCTTGCCACAGTCAAAATGTAGATGAAGTCATAGTTTGACAACATAATGTGCAATTCTCAAAAATATCTTTCTAGCGAGATATCACGCGCCTAAAACGGAGGTTGTATGCAAAAGTTACGACCCCGAGAAGTTGAGATACCAACTTACCCATCGGGGCCCACATAGCTTTTGGTGTTTCATCTCCTAGTGTTAGGTTTTTGGATGTCTAGGGTTTTGACATTCATGAGTAATGTTAAAAATTTCTTTGGAGCCTCATTTTCATCATTCTGCTCAGACGAATGTGCGTAGCAGCCACATCTCTTCTCAGAGATGGCTACCACCATTCAAGCAAGTTGTTTTCAGTTCTGCAATTTTACAGTTTCAACCTATTTTATTTATTCAATAGAAGTTATTTTCACTGGATATTTGTTATTGTTCTCTGTATCTCTGTGTTATTGTATTCAGTCTATTATTCATTTCGTTCTTCTCATAAGTCTGGATCACTTTATTTTGAATTAAGTTTTTGATCATGTTGATAAATAATTTGTGTTATTGCTCTAGCCTTATCTCATAATAATTTGACATTGTTTGCTTCAATATATATTTTTCCACCTATCAATACCTAGAAAAAGCCCCAAGTTAAGCCTTATATAAAGCTCTAAATATTGATTTATTACATTTTCTATTGTTATATTTGTGATGTCGGCTAGACCATTTAATTATAATCGTACTCTTTGTCTCCTATATATACCAAGGAGACCTAGTTTTAGAATGATCTCATCTTCTACATTTGTTCTATTGTAGAAGGAGGTTTACCCCTCAAAGAGGCTTCTCTTTGATTCTTCTATATGATTCTCAAGGCATGGAGTTAATTCTCACTCTATTTTCAATCTATTTGGGTGTTTGTATCCTAACATTTGGTATCAGAGCATATGATCCAAGAGTTTTGTTGCTTCAAACGAGTCACCTTGGAATTTTCTATATAACTTTTTTTTTATGAAAGTTTCATATAGAAAAATATATATATAGCATGAGAAGACATAGAAAAGTACTTTTGGTAAAAACTCCAAGTTTTTTGTCAATACATTTTTGGAGGTATAGCCTATGGAAATTAGGGTTTGTGACTAGTCCTATAACTAGTCACAAATAGGTGCTCTTGGTAAACCAACCATAACTTTTTTTCTGGAAAGTTTTAGATAGTGCAATTTTCGAGATATTAAGGAAACATAGTTAAGTACCCGTGGTAAACATTTTAGATTATTTTTCACTATACTTTCACATTTATAGTCTTAGGAAATTATAGTTTTTAACTAGTCTCAAACAAGTGTTCTTTGTAAAAAAACCATAACTTTTTTGGGGGGAAGTATCCAACATTGAATTTTTTAATATCCTAAGGAGACATGTCACATACCATTTAAAAAAAAATGTATTCTTATTCTCTATACTTTTTGAGTTATAGATTGTGGAAGTTAAGGTTTTTTACTAGTCCTACATCTAGTCTCAAATAGGTGTTTCGGGTAAAACATACACATTTGATTCTAGAAAGATCCAATTTGAGTGACACCAATTTCATTGGAAAGAGGATAGATCATAGTGTTTCAAGTCCAAATCTCATAATCATATACAAAAATTGGACATGTTTCATTCCGTACAACTTCAAACTCTGGAAAGGGCCAAGAATCAACAAGTTTTGGGAAAGTTACCATAACTTTTACTTGGTACATCAAATTTTAGTCAAATCTGTGACATTGTAGAGAAGAAATATCAGATTAATATAGGCCAAAATTTTAGATTTAGAAGGGCTAAAATTTCATATATATATATATATATATATATATATATATATATATAATGGTTGGTTAGCAAGACAATCTCCAAATTATGATTTTAAATGTACATAACTTAGAATTTGCATAACTTTTGATTGGAAGATTTGATTTTGGTGATTCAAAAATTATGATAAAGAGAAGAAAGAGGAGTATTATTATTTTTTACACTCCCAGAATACATACTCATGTTAAACTTTCATAGAACTCACACATGACACCTGAAGAAAGTGATGACTTAGAAAACAAGGTATCCTAATTAAAGAACAAAGTTAATGAATGAGTGGTAGTATGTTAAAAGTAGTGGATTTATCACATTCTCAAGAAATCCTTAAAAGGGACATAGAAGATAAAATGGAAAATTTGATGGATAGTAGACCACAATTTACTAGGCCTAACCCATTGGGATAGTAGGATGGATAGAAATTTATATGGAAGTAATTAATTACGAACATAATGCACTACTAGTTAGATATACCAAAGTATATATCATTTTAATCCTTTAGATAATATATTATCAAGGATTACACCATTTGCATTACTTACACTACAATTAAATCCCTATGAGTGATAGACTACATCAACCCAAAAACGCACTAAAATCCCATTCATGAGAAACTGCTACTTCATATCATGCTTGTATATAATGACAACATCTCTAACACATATTAACTCCAAATCTCATGAGAAGAGAAACACTTTTCCAAGTGATAAGAGACATGTTGAATGGTGGTGCATATTACAACTTTGAATGCATTAAAAATCCAAATCTCTTATACTAGTCAGTCATGATGTAAAAACACCCTTTATACCTCATTCTCAACTTCAATATCACTCATAACAAAAGAACCAACTATTTAGGAAACTAATAACATAGATCCTGGATATCTTGGTTTTGCTAAAACTTACTAATTAATCAATCTCCAATAAGGTATTATAGGGATATGCATAAACAAAGATATAAACCAACATTATGGTTCATGTGTCCTCGTGGTTAATGTCTTGGTCAGTTGGATCAGATTGTAGGCTTGGGGCTTGATAGTGTTGCTGGGATTTGATTCTAGTAAAAAAAAAAACCTAAGCCTTCTTCCAACAAATTCGTTTGCGGGCAGGAGGATTGTGGCATCCATATTTTCTTAATCCAAGAGAAAATTTCAATTACCTAATCTAGTAGAAAAATGTGTAAGCAAGATAATGAATCACCATATGACATACATTGATTTTAAGCAAGTTATGTCTTTTAAAGTAGTGGTAAAATATATATTATTAATTTGTTTACAATATACAATTTTATTGTAGGAAGTACAGGTGGAGGAATTCATTACACATGAGCTACCTTTTGCAGATATTAACAAATTATTTGATTTGTTGTTAGAAAGAAAAATTTTGAGATGTGTTCTCTATCTCTAACCAATTATATTCTCCATTCTCTTGTCACCAACGATTATATATATAGAATATTGTCAATTTCATTCCTGCTAATAAAGGATTTGTCACTTTTATGAAACTATGATATGACCACTAGCTCAAGGATGTGTTATTTGTTTGGCTCTAGTCTCAATTAGATTAAAAATATTCTTGAAGATAAATGGTGTTAAATATTATATGTTTATGTTATAAAAAGTATTTCATATGATTTTATGAAGAAAATATTTTTTTTCACAAAAAAATTCTCTTTATATTCATATTAAAATATAAAAGTGCACATAACAGTCTTTTACGACAAAATAGAAATCATTGGTTTCCAATAGATATACAAAACATTGTTGCCTATAGGTAATCAAAACATTGCTTTTGGAGATGATATGTAACCTCCTACTATCACTCCATCTATGTCATAGAGTCCCCTGATTACAAAAAAACTTTATATAGTCACTAAATAAAAAACTTCGCCTACATTAGACAATGGACGAAGGCACTCTAAACTTAATATGAACTTAAGAACATAGTAAGGCCCTCATGACCCTCTTCACATAAGTATTATGCAATGTATCATGGGTGCCTCAGGAGCACTTGTTTTGATAAACGATCCGCCTCTTGGTTATCTTCTCGGTACACATGGCCAAAGGATATGTCCCTGAATAGTTTGATGAGATCTGTTATTTTTTATTTCCAACACTCCAAGGTGACCACCTGTAGCGATCCTTTCCCCTTTAGCCAATCAATGACTATTTTTGAGTCTCCAAGGAAGTTGATCTCATATATAAATAATCGAGAGGCGAGAGTTAATAACACCCAAACCCCCAGGAGTTCAACTCTGGTGTTTGTTCCAGCTCCACAAGTTATCGTCCACTTATATAAAGCATGCTCCCTGATCTTTATCACTCTGCCTGCTCCAATGTTCTCATTGTTTTGTTGTGAAGCCCCGTCAAACCATCTAGTAATATTTTGCCCAGTCATCAATCATTTTGGTGTTCTCGGAACTGAAGTATGAGTCTGCTTCTTGTTGGATTCTAGTGCAACCAATGATAAGAAAACCACCTTCTAAAAGGAAGGAAGACCTGATTCAAAAATAACATAGTTCCTTTCTAACCATATGGACCAGTAGATGTAAACGGGTAATGTTGGAACCGAAAGATTATGTTCAAACCAGAATTTAATACAATCCAAAACTGTGGAACTGCGCCACCCGGATGAGTGAGGAAACACAAGTTTTATTTTATCCCATACCCATGAGGTGAAGGAACAATCCACAAATGGGTGATTAACCATCTCCCCAGAATTCCTGCAAAGTTGAGAGATACCTAGTCCCACATGACCTATATGTTGAAGATTGTCCCATGTGAGGACTCTGTATTCTACCACAAACCAAACAAATAATTTAATATTTAGTGGAAAATCCCAATTCCACATCATCTTCCTCCAACCTCCAGTTCTAGTCGTCCACTCTTTAGTCATGATAGCATTGTAAACATTTTTTGCATTTATATGGCCGAAGGAATCGCCACCTGTCCAAATCAATACATCTAGTTGGCTCTGCAGCTATACACCCGAATCTATCAGTGCCTTCCTGTACCCCTTCCATTCAATCTCTAAAACTCTTGACAGGTCCAAATCCTCGTTGTCAATCCAAGTCCAGAAAATAGTGTCAGGGTGCAATACTCGGCTAGCCTAATACAGATAATGAACATTCTTTTGATTTGGTGCCTGAACCAAAGCATCAAACAAGAACACCTCTCTGCCTATCCCCAGGATCAAATCTTTACCAATAATTATAGAGTGTCCCGAGCCCGAGTTCCAAGCAATCCATTGAAGCAGAAGAGGAATGGATTTTTGGAGAGTTCTCCAAGTTTGTGATCCCTGTGGCACTAAACACTTAGTCGATCTCAACCATCTAGTAACAGACCCATATGGTAGGTACTTGTCTTTAATAACACATTGCCAACGTCTATGTTCATGGGTACTCTCCAAAGGGTGTTGGTCATCAGAGCTCGATAAAAAACTGAAGAGATTTCTCATCTCCCATCCCCCAAAAATTTTTGGGCGCTCTATAAACTCCCACTTGCACAAATGATAGCTTTGTTTCTTTTTTCCCCTGGTCCATAGGAAAGAGAATACTAGTTGGCGGACCCTATTGAGAACCAAAAAAGGAATGTGTGTCATAGCTAACCAATAGATAGGCTGGCCTTCCAAGACAACCTTGATCAGAACATAGTGTCCTCCGATTGTGGGCCACCGACTGCACCAATGGTTGATTCTCTTTTCAAATTTAGTAATGAGCCATTGCCAATCATCCGCCTTATATCGATCCGGTTTTAAGAGATAACCCAAATACTTGAAACCTTCTGAGAGGGCTACAAAGCTATACTGAAAAACTGACTTAGAAATTTCCAGAATGTCCTTCACTACTCCAAAGTGGAGACAAGTCGAATTTTGGATATTTATCACAAGCCCAAACACTCCATAAAAGACCCCCATAATTCAATGAATCTCCTACCATTCTTCCAAATAAGATTTTGACATAATGATTATATCATCCAAAAAATCAAATGAAGTATCTTTATAAGCCTGGAAACCTCAATACATGTCAGCTTGCCTTCAGTATGGGCGTTTTTAAGAGATAGGCTTAGTCCTTCCATCACAAGAATGAAAAGCAACTACGACAGAGGAAAACCCTATCTGAGACCTCTTCCACCCTGGAAGAAATTTGTCACTTCACCATTAATCAAGATAGAAAAAGTCACTGAAGAGACACATCCGATGATTCAATTAGTTGTGGGCAAGCCGAAACCACTTTGGATGAGGATTAGGCAGAGGAAATCCCAATTAATACAATCATATGCCTTCTTTAAGTCAAGTTTTAGGATAATAGCTTGTAACTTTTTCATCTTAATACTGTGTAGACACTCTTGGGTTGTACCTATAGAATCTAGGATCTACCTCCCTTTGAGAAAGCCCAATTGTTCCTCAGACAGAGCCCAGGACAGAATTGGTCTAATCGTCTTTGCTAAGATTTTTGAGATAATCTTATAACACAAGTTACACAGTGAAATCAACTGAAAATCTACCAAGGTTGATGGACAATTGAATTTTGGATTAAGCGCGATAAAATTTGAATTTAGCGCCTTATCAACTGCTCCAGTAACTCTAGATTCCTCCACAAATTCGAGCAAATCATGTCCAACCAGTTCAAAAAAGAAAAGAAAGAACTCCATTGTCCACCTATTGGGCCCTGAACTTTTTTCCTTGGAAAAACCTTTCAGCATCTCAAGTACTTCCGCACTGGTAACAGGCCTCTCGAAGGTATCAACTTCATCCTCTAGAACGATTCTTGGAAAGAGTCTAACCAACTTGATATGATCTATAATGGAAGTTTTCCCCATATCCTGAAAAAAGGATTTGAAAAAACACTGAACTGTTTCCTTTATATTCTCCTGCCCTGAATGTACATAGCCTTGATCATCCTTTATTTCCCATAAGTGCCATGTGTTTCTTCTATAGCTAGCAAATCGGTGGAAAAACTTGGTTTTGTTATCACCACTTTTGATCCAGATTTCTCTGCTTTTTTGTCACCAACGCTCCTCATTAGCAAGTAGCAGCTTCTTGCATTCCACCTCTAATGGTTTTATACATAAATCTATCTCTTGACAATCCACACCCTGTGCCTTCTATAAATAAAGAGTAGAAAGGGCTTCTTCTAGAGTTTCCATAGCTATATTTTCCTGTAATCGTTTTTCCTTAGACCAAATCTTTACTCGAGATTTTAGAAATTTTAGTTTCCTTACTAACCAACTTTGGCCCCCCTCCTCCCTATTGGCATGTAGTGAACCCCACACCTCTTTAACCTATGATGCAAATATATCATCTCGCAGCCAAGCTGGATTGAATTTGAAAGGATGTGCAACCGTCGGGAAACCTGTGCCCAATTGTAGTAAAACAGGGGCATGATCGGATATGTAGGGATATTCCACCCATGTTCTGAAATGATCAAGAGACAAAAGTAGATCCTCTGTCAAGCCTTTTTAGAATTTTATCCGCTCCACATCTTCCAGTTCTCTAGGTTGGAGTCACCTCCGCTGGCAAAATGTTGATCAGTTGGATTCTAAGGAACATTTCTTTGAAGAAAACCGCCAACGTATCTAATAATGTTGACACTCCCCAGACTTCACCAACACTAGAAGTGAAGTTTAAATCCCCAACGATAATCATATCACCCTTTTCCAGCAGTCCCAAGCCTTCCACCTTTTCCCAAAACCACTTTTGCTCATTGCACGGGCCATATACATTTAGAAAGTTGATCCTTTTGTTGTCGGATACACAAAGACTTGTCAATAATATACCGCCACAACTTTAAAAAGGCGTTAAAATAAAAACCTTTGGGTCCCATGCCACTAGAATTCCACCCAACTTCCCTAATGCATTTACAACACAAACCATCCAATCTGGTCTAAAAGAGTTCACAAACAATCGATCCTTTTCCTCGGAAACTAGAGTCTCTTGTAGGAAGAGGATATCGAGAGATATTTTGGAGAATAGTCTTCTCATGGAGGTCATTTTTAGGAGTCCCCCTACCCCTCTAATATTCAGGGAGAGGAGGATAATGATTTTTCCCATGCAAGGGCTTTCATGCCTCTAAGCGCCCCCTGATCTAAATGTGAATCCAAATGATGTGCCAAAAATGAAAGGTTGGTACCCAACTTCTTACGGGCACTCCTGGTTTTTATTGGAGAGACCTCCAAACCAAGGTCGCATGACCATGCTAAATCCATCCCGGTAGGCTCCCCATAACTAGTAGATGCCCCTAGAGTTCCCCTAAACTCAGAATCCTTGTAAACTTCCCTACCCAGATATGTCGGAAGAGGAATAGGCTCAATGACCTCCCTAATGGGTGAAACTAGAGTGTTTATCAGACTATCCAAGACCGGGTCACTAGCTACGACCCTCGAAGACCTCAAGTCTGAAAAACAAGCTTCGGCAAACATTTTGGTAGAAGGTTTTTCCGGCAAAGTCTCAAGGGAGGCCACGGACTTGGGTATGGAATCCACACTATCCACTACCAACGTTGGAATCGAAACAATAGGTTCAACAACCTTCCCCAAGAGTGAACCCGACTGTGGTAACCTTTCGGACATGTAAGTGCTATCCAAGTGGTCCCTCTCCCAAGTAGTCAATGAAAAATAAAGAGATGGACACAGTGACTTGAGCTTACCAACAAAGGTGGTGGCTGAGATCCCAGGTGTGTCTTCATCACTCGAAGTGGCGTGGCCCCCCAAATCCTGCGAGTCCTCCAAATCCATGTAGATATCCTTAGACTGATCCTCCCAAGACTCCTTTGGGTCAGGTGACCATTGTGTTGATAGAAAATATTTACGTAGATGGCTAGTCCGTCTACAGAGGGAGCACCGAAATGGTATCCCTAAGTAGTCCAGATGTTGCACAAATAGGTGTCCCCGCCAGTCGATTTCGAGAGTTTCAAGAAACCCTGCGTGTATGTCCACCTCAACTAAAACTTTGGCCATACGTTTATCATTTGATTGAAGGGAATCTTTATCGACTTGGATGAAACATCCCAACACATTACCAATCGCCTCTAGCACCCTGGAATTCCACAGTTGTAGCGGAAAACCTAGGAGAAGCACCCATAGATGTCGAAAACTGAAATTTTTTGTGCTTGGATCGAAATGAATGCGCCACCGTTTGAGCAGTAAGCTTCCTCCGTCAAAGTCCTAGAAATTACCTAAAATTAGATCTGTATCCTTGGGATATTTGAAAACAAACCCCAGCCATCCTCTCGGTAATGACAACACCTTTGGAGAGTACCCTAGGACTGGTTCCCAGGTACTCGCCATCCAAGCATCCAATGGTCTTTTGCAACGAGACCTGTAGGCATATCTCTCCACCAGCGCACAAAGGGATAGAGTGCAAGAGTCCTCTAAGCCCACGTCCACCCCCATCACCATCCTCCTCTTGGTTTTTTTCGGCTTCCACACACTCACGGCTCATTTCGCAAACCCCCTCTGTGATGGATTACGACCTCCCAAAGAAGCCTCAGTCTGAATGCTTGGAAGATTCGATATATCAGTGAGATTTGTGCCCTCTACACCAGAGTGTATACCCGGCCCACTGTTCTTCCGGGTGAAACCTCCCCCCTCCTTACTACCCAAACCAATAGGTGAGTTTCTCTGTGTGTGAAGAGTCGCTCTACAAGGCTGTAACAAGTACTGCTTACCAGCTAATGGAGAGGTCATTGTATCCGAGGAGATGACATTTAAGTTGGCATTTAAGTTGCAACTACCCACATTAACCCTACTCAACTCGTCCACTGAGGAGAAAATACCTTCCTTCTCCCAAAGCTCCTCGTCGGCCACACCCATGAGTGCGCTGACCTCAAAGTCCACGCCAAGGCCACCAACAAGCTCTCGACAACCTGCCACCTCATTTCTAAAGTTGAATCATGGCAGTATAGACAGTTAAATGTGTTAAATCCTGTTAATGAAGGGGAGGACAGATGGGGGGGGGAAATCAATGACCCCTGTCCAATCGAAGAATCTCCCCTTGCTAAGTCCGCCTCCAACAGTTACACGTACAAAGAATCTTTTGCCACGGTTGCTTCTCTACACAGCGTACTAACTCGCAGAAAAGTTAATAAAGGTGGGCCCAAAGAAAACCATGTCCACCATCTGCCAAAGTTGGGGGCTCGGTCTCCTGTAATTCCGCCATTAAACCTACAACCATCCTTCTCCCCAGTCGTGGTTCCTCCTGTAACTCCATATTTTATAAAATTGTACATATTTTTTTAAGGGTTTCATTAGTAAGATTATCAAACTATTTACAATGTTTCCATTTTCGCTATAATTTATGTCACTAAAATAACACTATATTATACACGGAATCAGAATTTGGAAGTATGATAAATACTTTTTAAAATTTAGCATTTAAATCTAATATATATAATATAAATGTTTTTTAAAATTATTTCCAAATAATAATTAATAATTAGCATATTAAATATGTACCAATGAACATTTGTCATTGTTATATGAATCACAAGTTAAAAACAAAGGAGGGTTAGTGAACGTTGGTCGTTCCCTTGTCAAATTATATGTATTACCAATAGTTTCAAACTATGATTTTAAAAGTTCTGACATAAGTAATTATTTTTATTGTATTTTTTTTAAATAATCAAATTATATTTATCATAATATTTATTTCTCTATACATTTTTGTCTATTTTAAGGTTTGTACCACTTCTTATTATTTCAGAAAAAGAGTTAAGAGTTGGAACATGCACAATAACCACACTGAATTATAATTCAAATTCTTAAATTGTGAGTACAAAAATTTGATTGAAATTCAAATTGTACATATCGTATCAAAATCTGATTGTGTCATGAGGTGCACATTGAAGTCGTATAAAGGTTGTGGACCCCTATCCATATGAAGTAATGACTTCGTGTAAAGATGTTCAAATCATATCCCTAGGACTGTACAAGATATCCATAGGAGTGTACAAGTTTGTGTTTATGGGTCTTTTATGATTTGGTATAGAGAGGTCCACATAAATTATTTGCATTAAATAATGTAGTGTAGAGCATTAGATACCATGGTGTGTAACTTGAAAGCTCATTGCATAAGTAACTTGAATGACATTAATGGACTGTTGATAACCTTTTAATTAAAGGTTAATAACTTTAATTTTATCAGAATTTAATAGTAAAGTATGTTAGAATTTAATAATTTAATAGTAAAGTATGTTAGAATTTAATAGTAAAGTATGTTAATTGTAGTTTTTTTTTTTTTCGAATATTTAATGAGAAGTATTTTGAGATTTTTTGTTTTTAAATTGATATTATATTTATAATTTTATTTTTTTTAAATGTGTACTAATATTATTATTGTTTTTAAATAGTTTAAAATTTGTTAAAAGTTTTCTCAGATGGGGTGTCACCAAGTTGATAAGCCATGATGTGAGGACATGCATGCCACGAGACAACCACCTGGCACATTGCTTTATGAGTCGGGTCGGTGAAGGTTGTCACCTAGTGGTTTCCAGCCTAGGCCATTCAAATCTTGTCATACCTAACACGAACTCAATGCACGGGAAGTTTCTTGATTCATATGAGAATGGAGGGAAGAATTTACTCCTGGTATGAATCCATCAACACGGTACCAGTAGCCATGAATTTGTTCGCGCGGGGGGGATTATGGAAACTCAACAATGGAGGGAATGGTCATTTCACAGGTTTCTTTCACCTGAGGCACAACAACGCAAACGACATACTTTGGCTTGGGGTTTTTTGTCTCAAGGACCTTCCCCCTTCTGATTTTTCCATGCCAAGGTAGCATGGATGCTCGAAGAGGGGCAGAGGAGACCACATTCCAGTGGATAGACCTCTTGTTACAGTTGAAAGCAGTAACGTTAGGCCAGGAAGAAAAAAACGATCTAGAACCCCTTCATAGGGATCAGCTCAATAACAGGACAATGACCACACTCCCTCTAGGTGGGGATGCAAAATTGAATAGTTTGACAGGAAAGGAAGGTCTCTGGGTTATGCCCCAAAATCTCTACCAAGTTGGACTTCTTCGGACAACCCACAACCTAGCCAGGATTATGACTCTTCACAGGGATATCAAGCTACCACCTCTTCATAGTCGGTTGATGGGCACCCATCAGAGGTCGCCTTCATGGATAAGAAACAAACTCTGAATGAAGAGAATTTCCAACGAATTCTCAAGGTTGTGTCTAACACTCAACAATTGATTTTCGAGCTACGTAGCAAGGTTCAGGACGTGCATTTTCGCCTGGATTTGATAGACCGAAGTTTCTCTCTGGCTATGGACACAAAATAAGAGCAGGAGGAATCTCCATCACTCTCGATGGTTGATACGGCGAAGACTATTTTCCTCCCTTCGGGCACCAAAGGTCATTATGTCTAATGGTTACCATGTTTTATGTTTTAGTTCTTAGATGTCTAAGTTTAAGAAAGTCTAAGTTAGGTCTCAGTTCCCTCCAACGTAACGATAGACAACCATTTTGTATCTATTATTTTTGGTTGTGTACTAAGTATGGAAACATGTAAGAACATGCATGATAAATCCACTGAGATTGTGTCGCTTTTCCAAGGTGGTGGCTCTGTCTTTGGTGAACAAAATAGCTATTTGTAACAGACTTTCATAGCAGACAATACAAACCTTCTTACTTACAAAAAACAAAAATTGTTAAAAGTGAATGTTCTTGATCACTTTGTTTTTTTTTTGTTAGTTAAATATCCATAACTTGCGGGATTGGCCTGTGGTTGAGATGCCATGACCCAGGGGCATCTAAGCCATCAAAATCACCCGTGGATCACACCTAGCCTGGACCGCACCATCCCTTAACATGGCTGGTTTTGAGGTGTCCCGAGAGGTTTTGAACCGATGACTTCACTTATGGAGTGCCTTAACAGCGCACTCCCTCACCGACTTCTCTACACCATGGGGACTTTCTTGATCACTTTGTTAAAATTGGTTTAAATATAAGAATTGTATAAATCATCTTTATAAACTTAAGTGAAGTTTATATTTATTATGTGAGTTCATAAGAAGTTTGTGGAAAGTTACATTTCCATTATTAATGAGAATTTTGATCATTAAACTTGGTTATTAAATATTTTGATATTTTAAGATTGATCATTTGAAAAAATAAATAAATAGAAATGGAAATTTACATAACTCTAAAAAAGTATAAAACCACTCAAAAAATTAAATTTATTCAAGAATCAACTCATTCCATAACTTATCTCTAAAATTCAACTACAATTAAAAATTTAAAAAATTAAAAACTCTTTCATCAACTTTAAAATTAAGTAGAATGAAATCACTCATAATTTTGCTAAAAACTCATAAACCCACAACCCATCCAATTGTTTTTATTTTCTTAATTGGTTTATTATTCAATCGGCATTATTTCCATATCATAAAACCTTGTCGTACTTCTTTTAGTTGATTAAGATTTTGTGGTTAGTTTTGATTAACATTAAGGTTTTCATATGCAAGGATTAGATCTATCTTGCTAGTGGGTTCTATACTATGTTGCATTAAAATATGTAAAAAAATATAATGTATAAATTAAAAATATGTGAATGAATAACCTTTAAAATGTTTTTCTCGTGCCTCTCACCCTCTTTCCAATAACCAATATTTACAATACCTTTAAGTGCATCGACAGACATTTATATCAAGTCTCTATCAATTACCATTGTTGTAAAACTAATAAACTATATGATTATGATTGTAGAGTTGCTTGAGAAAAATATTAAACTCACTCTAAATAATATGGACATGGAGATAAAAGTAAAATAACATAGGAACTTTTTTTCCAATAAAAAAATTGCTCAATTATATTAGTGGAAATATAATTTTTTACATCTTCTAGACCATACACATGATCATTGCAAACCTGGTCCATGGACCTTGCTCTTATACATAAACCACCACAGCCCCAAAAGAACCAGAAAGTCACCCAATTAACCAGCATGCAGGCTGCAAAAAGAGATTTGAAATAGGGAAAAATCCCAAACAAAACACCAGAAAAGGAATAAACCAGAAGTTGCATGCCCCCATAGGACCTCAAAGTGTTAACCCAACACTGCACGCCCCCATGGACCTCAAATTGTTAACCTTAAACACTGCATGCCCCCCGTGAGGACCTCAAAGCTCTGGTCTGAAACCTCTTCTTGCCAAGGAGAAAAAGGAGGCCAGTAAAAGCCGAAGAGGAAGAAAAACACCAACCGAAATAAACCCCTGAAACCCCCACCACTGAAAACTCCATAAATTTTACCATCGCACATCTGGAGTGTCCTCTACCAACAAACTGGAGGAAAGTGGAACCGATGGAGTCGTCGACCCACCAGATGGTAAATGCTATCAGGGATAAAGCCCGAGCACGAAACAGGTAGCCACCGCTGGTAACGCTCGATGGAACTGGAATAAAGTGGAAAACGTGACCACCCATCAGATGGAACCGCTTGAGCAGTGGTAACGTACGACCTCGAATAGTGGATAACCGTCGAAGGGACGCTCAGCCACAAAACGAAGCTGGTTCATTCTTCTTTTGTCGTCTGCAAAAATCCCACTCTCGCCCTTTCCATCGCAAGTATCTTGTCTGCCGCTAGCCCGCTCGCCTTGGATTGGATCCTCCTGTCTGTGCTCGCCCTTCTCCCTGGCAGTTTCAAGGATGCGACTAGTGAACCCTAGCCACAGAGCCCTTTAAATAACATAGGAACTTAATCAACAATAAAAAACAAATCTTCATCAACAAACTACAACATACTCTCCTAGAACTTTGTAAACATAACCCTAATTAATTCTAGAAGCAGATTCTCTCTAGGAAAACTACAATTGAACCTCCAATTTGACATATGCAAATTGTTATCTCAAGCAATTGTATGTTTCCCTTATCAACACTAAAGATTTTATTAATGGCATTCCTTACCCCCTTCCCCCCCACACACAAATGAACTTGTTCTCTTCAAATTAAATTGAAGAAAGGATAAGAAACTTGCAAAATGAAAGGCTAAAGACATATACCTCACATTTGAACCATGTTTAATACTTCATTAAGACAAGTGTTTCTTAAACAATGGAAGGAAGTTTCATCATACCTATCTATAACGCTAGGGACAAAAACAATCCTTATAATTATATAACTATTAGGATTTTCCCTTTATTGACCAAGTTGCTCTTTGAAACTATTTTAGAAATAAATATAAGCAATTGATTAGATGAAAACAAGATTAACCTAAAGGCCATATTAGGCTTAGGGGAAAGCACTTAATATTTGACAACATTCTTACTTTTAGGATTATTGCTAATAATTGTGTAACAATAAAGATGATCCTTTTTATTACTTTGTTGATTACAAAAAAAACCTTTGACATCACCCCTAGGGGATGTCTTTTACATTGTATGGAAGACTCAGGAATCTGTTTTGAGTGTAGGTTTTCCATTTATACACTCTATGAACAAGTCATTCCTAATATTGAAACTAGTCATGGTTGGGTTGAAGAAATTAATTACAATATTGAAATTAAGGAAGGTTGTCTTTTATCCCTTACACTTTATGAAATTTATATTGATGATCAAGAAAAGTACTTAGAAGATGCTCAATGCATAGGTACTGACCTTCACTACTACAACCTTATTCTACTTTTATATGCTAACAACATTGTCCTCTTAGCCAAGCATATTGTGGGATTTGAAAATTCATTGAGTGTCCTTCAAGAATTTTGTGATAAGTCTAATTTGATGGTAAACATTGATAGAACCAAAATCATAACTATAAAATCCAAAGCATAAATGACCTTGAAATTTCCTTCAATAGCCAACCTTTAGAGACAGTACACTCCAATAAATACTTAATTTTTGATCTCAATCATAAGCGTAATTGGAACCCTGGTATTGAAAACACAATATCCCTAAGATAGAAGGCATATGATGACATAGAAAACCATTGTAGAGATGCATAATTGTAGTATACTTTGATAGATAAAATATAAAAACCCTTAAATTAAGAATAATAAAATGCATTACACAATAAATAACATAAGAATATAGAGAACCCTTAAAATAGGGTAACACCATCCAATACTCTTTATAGAATAAATAAATCTACAAGCTATGCTTATTACAATACAATACTCAACATGTCTAATAAAATGATACTCATGTAGATATATAATCTCTCATGAGTATTCTTTGCGGTCTATGGTAATTGTTGGAAAATTGGTTGTCATTGATGTCAACCCTAGAAGAAGTCTAGAATCATTTAGAAGTGATGGGTGTATTTGAAGAAGTCTCCAAAGTGGTCTCCTTATGGCATAACTTTAAGCATGGACCTCACAAGAAGATGCTTTCAATAAATCTACAAGAAGCCATGGAAATATGGTTAAGTGGTTAAAAATCCCCAAAGGTGTGGTCATGAAGCCCAAAGTTAATTAAAAAAAAAGAACATGAAGGACGTTGCAAATACATGCATAACTCTCATAGATGGATAGTCCTCGCCTTTCCATTTCCAATGGTAGGCGGTATGCCACGTGGTTCCTCAAGGTTGATAATTTATGCCCTATTAAAGATGAAGCCTGGAAGTATGGTCAAGAATCCTCGGATCTAAGGTCAAAGAAGTTACAAGTTGGCCCTAAATTCGAGTAAAGGAGAAAATTTGTTCCAAACATGAAGTTACGGGTTGGCTCAAAGATCAAATAAAGAAGTTACTTGGAAGGGTATAAATACACATCAATAACCTCTCATTTTACATCCAAGAAAGTGTGTGTTTGTGGAATGGAGCTAACAGAAGTGGGTCTGCACTTGTGCTAGGAGGATTGGTGATCTCAATAAAGAAAATCTAGCCTATAAGAAAGGAGGTCGAGGAGAGAAAAGTGTATGGACGCGATTGCACCAGTTTTTTGAGGTTATACATAGTTTGCAGAAGGGTGAAGCACATATATACGCGGGTTGTAAACAAACGAATCGTGTATGGGGTATACGCGAATTGCAGTGAAGCAAAGTGTGGGTGTCCGCAGGTTGACAGTGGATGAATCACGTATTTGTACTAAATTTGAAGAAGTTATGAATATATGATATCCCATGCACCAGGTTGTTCCTCATGATTAAAGGTATGTCTTTGTGTATGATTTGAGGGTTATATCTTTGAGATTATGGCATATGCTTTGAATCATATCTTGGATGGTTTGGCACATGCTTAAGGCATGTTTTGGCACATGTTTGAGGCTTGTATCTTGGATATTTTGGCACATGGTTGAGGCATATCTTGGATATTTTGGTATATTCTTTGAGGCATATCTTGGAAGGTATGACACATGTTTATGACATGTCTTGGAGGTTGTTTTGGCATATGAGGGATATCTTGGAGGACTTGGCACATGGTCTGATGTGCATCTTGGCACATAGTTTGATGCATATGAGTATGCCACTCATATAATCCTACCTGATATATCTTGATAAGTTTACACATTTATCCTCAGTTAGATTGCCACTCTAATTTATGTAATCACTAAGAGATATGGAATTACCCCTAACAAGTGTGCACCTAATGTAGCTCACATTGTGGATCCTTTCATATGATGAAGTATACTTTCGGATCACACAACACGGATATTTCACAATTGTATTGGTCACCATTCTAAGCCTCACTCATGTCTTACATCCTAAGGACTAGATCTCGATAAAATACTACCAAGTATAGGGTGCTCTCCAATGTAATGGATGCACAACTTGTTTTCTACCAACAAGACTATTATAAAACTCACTTATGTTTAAATATCACCATGTCGACATTGTTGGGTTGTTATGTTCTTTGCAGTGAAATTCTAGTTGAGGTGGATGGACTGAACTTTGAAGTCGAAGGAATCGACAGCAAGACAAAGTTCAAGGTGGTTCAACTAGGTAAAGTCAAAGTCGAAGATATCGACAGCAAGTCAAATTTTGAGGTGGTTCGACCTGGTAAAGTCAAAGTGAAAGAAATCAACAACAAGTTGAAGAGGTTGACAGGAGAGCGTGTGGCAATCGAATGAAGGTCGACTGGTAATATGACTTGGTAGTTGACTGTAACATAATCTTGAGATTCGCAGGATTTGTAGTCAATGATCTGCGTGGATTTCTAACCATCTTTGGGCTCCTTTTATTTAGGTTTTTTCCTACTGTAAATCCTATAAAAAAGGTGTGTCGTAATCATATAATAACCACTATTTATAGGTTGTTAGTCATGCAGATGTAATTCGAATTGGCTACAGGGTTGTTCTTGTGTAAAGAAAGAAGGTATGATGTCGATTGTGTACTAGGTGTGGAACAAGGCTAGGCATGTAAACTTTTATTTTGAATGAAGCACATGATTTTATGCATATATTGGCACATGCTTGATGCATATCTTGGCACATGGCTTGATGCATATCATGGTGATCTTGAGCATATGATTTGAGGGATATTATTGGTGATCTTGGCAGAATCTTTATATGGTTGAACCAGTTTTAATGATGATGATGTATCAATATCAGTGATAGAAATAGTGACAAGTTGATGATGATGATGTATCAATTTCAATGATAGAAACAATGGCAGGTTCTTGATGACGATGTATCAGTTTTAGTGACAACAACAGTGGCAGGTTGAGTTTCTTATTTATATTTTTGGGAGGTTGGGTGGCGCATGGGAATATTGGTGTCTTCGGATAGCAGGTTGGTGCTTGCAAGGGAGTTGCATCTTCCTTTGATTTGGTTCTCATAAAAATAGGGGGTTGGAGCCTCCTTCGAGTTGGTGTTGAAGAATATATGGTGAGGTTATGTGTACCTCACATTCTTGGTAACAACACCAAGTGGTGGTCATGTGCATATTGATAAATAAGTGCACCACAGTGACCCACACTTACTGATGATGCCTATATAAGTTGCACTAATGCATGATGCTTCCAAGAATTATAAATGCACCATATAGTTATAAGATTACATGCATGGATTTCTAGTTCTCTTTAATGTGCTAATGAATGTACGAATGCATTAGGAGTAGTGCACCACACACCCTAGTAACAATTCTAAGAGATGGTAGTGTTCTCTCTTATTTGTAGCACACTATAGTTATTAGTGTAATGAAATATTGTGGTGCACCAAATATGTTGCATTTGCATAAATTGAGTACCTCAATACTTGAATCATATGGATAACCGATAATAGTTTTATAACTTATTGAAATAATTGATACATGAACTATTTAGTAGGAGCACCCTTATTGATGTGTTCTTATAAATGGGGCACAATGGAGGTGTTGATGGCTTATGAAAATTTAGCACATTGTTAATAGTGCATATATTTAAAATGGTCCCACCAACTAGTTTTATACGTGTTTTATTAAAAAAAGTTAAGTTCAATATTTAATGAATATTACAAATTGTAATTTAGTATAGATTGCTTAATTTATAGATATATTTTCCTAATGACATTTTTATGTGAATATGGGACAACCACAATAAAAACACATTGACTCATATACCTTTCTTGTGTATATAGGAGGTCCAAGAGAGGGAGATGGATATGTTCCCTTATCTTATTACACTTTAGAGTCATCTCCATTTGAGAGAATTTTCCCTCCTCAAGTTTAATGAGGATAACTTCATCAAGGGGAACACTAACTTATTGATGCAATTGATCCATAACTGGGATCATGGAAAGAGCCTTCATGGTTGGTCTCAATCTATGGTACCAACCCAAGGTGGAATATTTTTATTTCATCATTGAGTTATCTACGAGGGGGGAATTTCCCCATTTCCTCAATCTCTACTTGGAATTGTAGGAGAGAGTCAATTGGAATATGTGGAGAGATATGTCTATGTGGACATCACTGACACCAATGACTTCCATGTTTTGGGGGGATAGTTGAGATTACATTCTTTTATAGAAAAGGATATTAGGTAATTGTTCTTTATCATCATGACACTAGCACACTATACAACTAATGGGAAATGCATCTTTTTAAGCCAAAGGTTTGCATCCTTGGCTCTTTCATTTGTAGGTTCAAGTAATAGGAATTTGGATAGGGTAGCCACTATGGTAAGGAAATATAATGTTTAGTTTTCATTATGATTCAAATTATATATCCAACAAGTTCACAACAACCTTGGTTTCAGATAGGCAAGATGTTTCGACCTTTTTAGGGTAAAGGGTAGCATAGGGTTAACTCTTTTCAATTTCAAGTGAAGATGTTTTTTATTCTTCCTTCAATTACTCCAAACCTGCATATGTTATTTGTGACCTCAAACTCCTCTTGCATACTTTCTTTAGATAAAGGTTCCAATCCTCGGCTCTTTAATTTGTAAGTTCATGTAATAGACATCTAGCTAGGGTAGCCAATACAACAAGGAAAGACAATTTTTAGGCATCATTAATACTTAGGGAATACATGCAATAGGTTCACAATGACCTAGGTTATAGGTAGGTAGGGAATTATGACCTTTTTAAGCTAAAGGGTAGCCTAGGTCAACTCTTTGTAAATTTGGGTTGAATTCTGTTTTATGCTTCCCCTAGTTACTTAGGGCCTACATATGTTATTTGCAATCTTATACTCCTCTTGCACACTTTTTTTTTAGCTGAAGGTTCTAATTCTTGGCTCTTTCATTTACATGTTCAAGTAATAGGAACATGTCTAGGGTAGCCATTGTGACAAGAAAATATTGTGTTTATGCATCATTAAGACTCGACTTATACATACAATAGTTTCACAACAACCTTGCTTATGGGTAGGCAAGGCATTTTGACCTTTTTAGGGTAAACGAAAACTTAGGGTTGATTCTTTGTCAACTTGGGGTGAATTTTTTTTTTTATGCTTCCCTCAATTACTCTAGGCCTGCATATGTTATTTGCGAGCTGAGACTCCTTGATGCAGGAGCATCATTAGCAAGTACACATGGCAGGACAACTCAGTTCCTGAGAGCCAATCCGGAGTCCCGAATGCTAGCCAGTACTGCAAATCTTTTGAACCTATAGAAAACAAAAGAGGAAAGATCACACGCGTGGAGACAAAATGAGCAAACATGACTTGGGAGCTTGACCCTAGTCTCAATGTAACCGCAATTAGATAGCAGTTAGTTTGTTTCTTTTGTATAAAGAGAGATTTTGTACGCCCAAAATAGGGGTTACAAGAATTAAGAGCAAGAAGGAATCTCAGAGGAGTAGTTATTTCTTTGATTTTAGCTGTAACCATTTTCTTGATTTCAAATGAAGATAACAGAGAAAAATTGATCCAATGTATGGTGTGAATAGTGTTTGCAATTTCTTTGTTGTTGTCTTAATCTTTTCAAGATTGAATGAATCTTGCTACAAGTGTATGTAGCTTTGAAATGCTTGCATAAGAATTTAAATCGCTTTTCTTCATGAGCCGGTGCAAGGTGTGCACACAGTCCGCAAGGGGTGCGTTGACAGGGTCTGTTTCGACTTGTAAAGCTCATAAGAAATAGTGTAAGACTTTCTTTGTAGGAAGTGTAAAGCGACTGCTTCAAGGAGTGCACAATCATCGCAAGAAATTTAATATTGTGTAAAGATCTGTTGCAAAGAGTGAACGGACATGGAATTCGACGAATATTCGAAGAGACTTCGTAAAGAAGTCGAAGGACGAGAGCGGAAGAACACTAGGAAGGCGAGAAAGGATTATTTTCAATAATCTTTGGATCTAAGTTTGACGAATTTCCTAGAAAAGCAAGAAGTGCTTGGGAGATAGAAATATTTGGAGAGATCAAGCTCAGGAGGAGTAGCACTTTCCAAGAAGCGCGAACGAGATCCAAGAAATGGACTCACAGGAAGGATAAAGGTCAAAGCCTTTAAATCCTTTCGAAAATATTCTAAGTCTGAAGAAACATTTAGCTCAGAGGGAATATCTGGACCATCTGATCAACGTCCAAACAACGAGGAGAAAGTGTAGAGGAGGAAAGATCTCAACCGTTCGATCTGAGCACAAACGGATTGTAGTTGTCTGATCAAGGTAAAGTGCACTAACATTAAAGCTTTGACCATACACAGGAGGAACAAGGTCATGAAATTCTGAAATCATCGGAACCGTCCATCACGACAGGACACATGGCGGGAGATTAGCATTTCGCTAACTCGCAGAGTGGAAAGGTCAAAGAGCAGAGTTGTGAGGATTTGCGAAGTGCGAATTCATGAAAAGATCACAGTCGTTGATCGTTCTGAAATCATCGAGTCTGTCTGTTGTCAAGGAGGACACATGGCGAGAGGTCAGCATGTCGTTGAATCGTGACTCGAAGGAGTCAAAGTTTGAGTCGCGAGAACTCGTGAAACGTGAAATCACGACATGATCTAAGTCATTGATCAAAGGGGAGATCTGGACCGTTGATCCAACGCCATCACAATTTCGGCTATCGGGAGAACGGAGGCAAGGAGACTCCAAAGTCGCAAATCGCGAAATCGTGAAAAGATCATAGGCATTGATCGAAGGAGGGATTTGAACCGTAGATCTGGTTTTGTTGGGACTTCACAACTCGGGAAATCAGAGGTAAGATTTATGGGAACTCGCAAAACCTGAAACCACGAAGATTTGATCTGAGCCGTCAGTTCAAGAAGAGCTCTGGATCATTGAGCGTCTAGGGAGACGACTCGTGAAGTGTGAACTCACGAGACACGAAATGAAAAATTGTGAAGTGCTCGAAAGATTAGCCCACGGTCATAGCGAAGGGTCACATCGATGAAGGGGAATAGAGGGGATAGCATGTGCTAGGCTCCTATTGGGATTTTGAAAGTCGTGAGAGTCGGAGTGACTCGCATGTAGAGAGAGAAGAGGTAGAAGCCAAAGAAGCTACAGGGGAACACATTGCCGAAGAACACTTGCTAAGAGAAGTTGTTAGATTGGGAGCTAGAGCCAAGATAGAGGTCCCAATGTATGAATGCAATTTGGATGTTGAAGAGCTGCTAGATTGGATAAGGTCCATGGACAAATATTTTGATTGTGAAGATGTCGATGAGGAGAAAAGGGTGAGACATGTTGTCACCAGGCTTAAAGGACATGCAACATTATGGTGGGATGAACTGCAGGCTGAGAGGAGAAGTAGAGGCAAACATAAGACAAATAATTGGGATAGAATGGTAGCCAAGATGAAGGCTAAATTCATGCCCAAAGATTATTAGATCAATCTTTTCAGGAAGCTGTAGAACCTGAGACAGAAGGGTATGACAGTCAAAGAATACACAGAGGATTTCTACAAGCTGAACATCAGAGTTGGACAAAGAGAGTGGGACGAAGAAAAAATTTCCAGGTATATGAATGGCCTGAGGTACAAAATCCAGGATGAGATTAGCATGATGTCGATAAGGACAGTGGAGGATGCTTATCAATTTGCACTGAAGGCAGAAGAGAAGTTGGACAGAAAACAAAGTCAGCGAGGTAGAGGTAAAATATCAGCCCCGAACAAAGGCAAGGGAGTTTCCCATGACAAGGCGCATAATTCCAAAGATGAGGATGGAACTCCACACAGTCACCCAAAAAGAGGATGAAGTTCCTGAGGAAGACAGGGTGGTGGAAGAAACTCTTCTAGAGGAAGAGGCAGAGGAGGAATAAGATGTTATGCATGTGGAAAGACAGGGCACATGTCTTGGGAATGCCCCAAGAAAAAGAAAGAAGGAGGAGAAGCTCACATTTCGAAAGCACAAAGAGAGAATGTTGAAGCAGAGGGAGAAGAGGATGGAACATCCCTGATGATGAGAAAGGTTCTCTTAAAACCAGAGGCAGAAGTTAAAAAGCCAGTATGGAGGAACAATCTATTCAGGACAACTTGCAAGACTAAAGACAGAGTATGCAAGATGATAATTGACAATGGGACCACTGATGACTTAGTATCCATGGAGATGGTGGAGAAATTAGAGCTAGAGATAACTGCACACCCAGAGTCATATAAAGTCTCATGGTTGCAGAAAGGACACCAGGTAATGGTTACTAAACAATGCTTGGTTGAATTTAAGATAAGAGGATATAGAGATGAAATTGTGTGTGATGTAATTCCCATGGATGTATGCCATATTTTGTTGGGAAGACCATGGAAGTTTGACAGGAATGTCATTCATGATGGGAGGAAGAATACACACACCTTGGAGAAGAATGGTAGAACACACATGTTGTTTCCAATAGAGGAGAAGAAAGTGAAAGAGGAAGCCAACACAAGCATACTCCTCATGAGTGGGAAGGAACTCCTGAAAGAAGTCAAAAAAGAACAGGAGATGCAGTTTGTTGTGGTGAGGAAACCCCGAGTTATCCTTACAAGTACTTCAATGGATGATTTGCCTGAAGAAGTTCAAGAATTATTGGATAATTGTGATGACATAGTGGTGGATGATCTGCCTAACTCATTGCCACCATCAAAAGTATCAGTCATCATATCGATTTGATACCAGGAGCATGTCTGCCAAACAAAGCAGCTTACAGACTGACACCTCGAGAGAATGAGGAGGTAAAGAACCAAGTCCAAGAATTGTTAGACAAGGGTTTGGTCAAAGAGAGCTTGAGTCCATGTGCAATGCCAACTGTGTTGAGTCCAAAGAATATGGAGGATGGAGAATGTGTACAAACTCAAGAGCCATCAATAAGATCACTATGAGGTATAGATTCCCTTTGCTAAGAATAGATGATTTGATGGTCTGTTTAAGTGGAGCAAATTTCTTTTCTAAGATAGATTTGAAAAGTGGATATCACCAAATCAAAATGAGGGAAGGTGATGAGTGGAAAACATCCTTTAAGACAAATCAAGGTTTGTATGAGTGGCTTGTTATGCCATTTGGCTTAACCAATGCCCCGAGTACTTTTATGAGGTTGATGAATGAAATACTAAAAGATTTCATTGGCAAGTTCATGGTTGTGTATCTAGATGATATATTGATCTTTAGCAAGACTAAAGAGGAGCATTTGAGGCACCTGAAATTAGTGATGAGGAGACTACAACAGGAGAAGATGTTGATAAACCTGAAGAAGTCCTCTTTTGTGAAGACAGAACTCATTTACTTGGGTTTTGTGATCTCTTCAAAAAAAATGAAGATGGATCCGGAGAAGGTGAAAGAAATCAAAGAACGGTCATCACTGAGGATCATGTTTGAGGTAAGAAGTGTCCATGGATTAGAGAGTTTCTATAGGAAGTTCATCAGAGATTTTAGTGGAATTTGTGCACCAATGATGGATACAGTGAAGAAGAGGCACAAGTCTTTTAAATGGACAGAGGAGGGCGAGAAGAGCTTCAATACACTGAAGGAGAAAATAACGGAGTGACCAATTCTGGTCTTACCAAATTTTGAGAAGACATTTCGGGTAAGGTGTGATGCAAGTGGCGTTGCAATTGGAGGAGTTTTGAGCCAGGACAATAGACTTGTTGCTTACTTCAGTGAGAAGCTGAATGAGACTAAGAGAAAATATGCCACCTGTGACAAGGAGTTTTATGCCATAATCCAAGCCCTGAAGAAATGGAGACATTACCTTGTCCCACAATAATTTGTCTTGTATAGCGATAACCAAGATTTACAATTCATAAGTAGACAGGAAAAATTGAATTAGAGGCATGCGAAGTGGATTGAGTATATGCAAAATTTTATTTTTGTCATAAAACATATTGTTGGGAATGCTAACAAAGTTGTTGATGCATTGAGCAGGATATGTTTGACTCTGCAGGAATTTCAGGGAAAGACCTTAGGGTTTGAACACCTTGAGGAAATGTACAGTGATGATCCAAACTTCAAGGAAGCATACAAAGCATGCATGAATCCTATGCTGAGAGATAGGAGCCATTGGATAGAGTATATGATTCAAGAGGAATTGTTGTTCAAGGGAAATCAATTGTGCATACCAAAATGCTCAATGGGGGATAACCTTTTGAAGGAAAAAAATAGTGGAGGATTGACTGGACATTTCGGCCATGATAAGACATTTTAGCAGTTGAGAAGTTCATACTATTGGCCAGGTATGAGAACAGATGTAATAAAATTCATGAACAGATGCAGAATCTGCCAACATGCAAAAGGTAAAAGACAGAACATTGGATTGTATCAACCATTACCCATACCAGAGAGGCCTTGGGATGCAATAAGCATGGATTTTGTGTTGGGACTGCCAAGAACACAAAGAGGATGTGATTCCATATTTGTGGTGGTGAATAGATTTTCCAAGATGGCACACTTTATCCCATGTCATAAGACCAGTGATGCAACACATGTTGCAAACCTTTTTTTCAAGGAAGTTATGAGACTTCACAGCCTACCCAGAAGGATTGTCTCGGACAGAGACACGAAATTTGTTGGTCATTTTTGGAGAACACTGTGGAATAAGTTGGGGACATATTTGTCCTTAAGCTCAGCTTATCACCCTCAGACAAATGGGAAAATTGAGGTGGTAAACAAAATTTTGGGAAACTTATTGAGGAGTCTGGTTACTGAGCACCATAATCAATGGGATCATATTTTTCCACAAGCAGATTTTGCATACAACGACTCACCAAACAGGAGCACTGGGAAGAGCCTGTTCCAAATATTGTATGGAATGCAACCTAGGGGATTATCTGAGTTGAGAGACTTGAAACAGAGTGAGATCAGAAGCGTTGGAGAAGAAGATTTTGCCGTAGAAATCCAGAAGCTCCATAGCCAGATCAGGGGGTAGTTGCAGAATTCTAGCCAAGAGTACAAACGTAGAGTTTATCAACATCGTAGAGAACTCCAATTTGAAATAGGAGATCAGGTTCTAGCACATCTCGGGAAGGAAAGGTTCTCTAGGGGGACACATAACAAGCTAAATATGAAGAAGATAGGACCATGTAAGATCTTGAGGAAGTTTGATGCCAATGCCTATGAGTTTGAGCTTCCAGATGATGTGGACATATCGCCCATATTCAACGTCTCAAACCTGTATCCTTACAGGAAGGATGGCATTGAGGGATCAGGAGATCAAGGGAAGATTCAGTGGGAGAAACAAATGCCTATAGCAGAAAAACCACATATGAAAAAGGTCATTGATTAGAGGATTAGTAAGAAGACCAAGAGGAATGCCTATTTTGAATATCTGGTCAAGTGGAAGGGACACCTAATAGAAGATGCCACTTGGGAAAGTGAAGTTGATATCCAAAAGCATGGAAAGTCGGTACAAGAGCTCATGGACAGGAGTCCATGAATTTTTTTCCAGGGGGATCATGATGCAGGAGCATCGTCAACAAGTACACGTGGCAGGACAACTCAGTTCCTGAGAGCCAATCCGAAGTCTCGAACGCTAGCCAGTACTGTAAATCTTTTGAAGCGATAGAAAACAAAAGAGGAAAGATCACAAACGTGGAGACAAAATGAGTATGCATGATTGGGAGATTAACGCTACTCTCAATGTAACCGCAATTAGATAGAAGTTAGTTTGTTTCTTTTGTATAAAGAGAGATTTTGTACGCCCAAAAGAGGGGTTATGAGAATTATGAGCAAGTAGGAATCTCAGAGAAGTAGTTGTTGCTTTGATTATAGTTGTAACCATTTTCTTGATTTTGAATGAAGATAACATAGAAGAATTGATCCAATGTATGGTGTGAATAGTGTTTGCAATTTCTCTGTTGTTGTATTAATCTTTTCAAGAATGAATGAATCTTGCTATGAGTGTATGTAGTTTTGAAATGCTTGCATAAGAATTTAAATCGATTTTCTTTGTGAGCTGGTGCAAGGTGTGCACAGAGTCCGCAAGGGGTGCATTGATAGGGTTTGTTTCAACTCGTAAAGCTCAGAAGAAATAGCATAGGACTTTCTTTGCAGGAAGTGTAAAGTGACTGCCGCAAGGAGTGCACAATTGTCGTAAGAACTCAAATCTTGTGTAAAGATTTGTTGCAAAGAATGCACAGACCTGGAATTCGACGAAGAGTCGAAGTGACTCCGTAAAGAAGTCGAAGGATGAGAGCATAATAATGCCAGGAAGGTGAGAAAGGATTCTTTTCAAGAATCTTTGGATCTGAGTTTGACAAATTTCCTAGAAAATAAAGAAGTTTTTGGGAGATCGAAATCTTTGGAGAGATCAAGCTCAGGAGGAGTAGCACTTTCCAAGAAGAGCGAACACGATCCAAGAAATGGAATCGCAAGAAGGATAAAGGTCAAAGCCTTTAAATCCTTTCGAAAATATTCTAAGTATAAAGAAAAATTTAGCTCAGAGGGAATATCTAAACCATCTTATCAACGTCCAAACAACGAGGAGCAAGTGCAGAGGAGGAAAGATCTCAATCGTTCGATCTAAGCGCAAACGGATCGTAGCTGTCTAATCAAGGTAAAGTACACTAACATTAAATATTTGAACATACATAGGAGGAACAAGGTCATGAAATTCTGAAATCATCAGAACCGTCCATCACAACAGGACACGTGGCAAGAGATCAACATTTTATTGACTCACAGAGTGGAAAGGTCAAAGAGCAGAGTTGTGAGGATTCGCGAAGTTAGAATTCGCGAAAAGATCACAGTCGTTGATCGTTCCGAAATAATCGAGACCGTCTGTTGTCAAGGAGGACACATGGCGAGAGATCAGCATGTCGTTGACTCAAGAATCAAAGGAGTCAAAGGTTGAGTCGCAAGAAATCGCGAAATGTGAAATCGTGACATGATCTGAGCCGTTGATCAAATGGGAGATCTGGACCATTGATCCAGCACCATCGCAATTTCGGCTATCAAGAGAACGGAGGCAAGGAGACTCCAAAGTCGTGAATCACGAAATCACAAAAAGATCACAGGTGTTGATCAAAGGAGGGATTTGAACCGAAGATCTGGTTTTGTCGGGACTTCGCAACTCAGAAAATCAGAGGTAAGAGTTATGGGAACTTGTGAAACCTGAAACCACAAAAATTTGATCTGAGCCATTGGTTCGAGAAGAGATCTAGACCATTGAGTGTCTAGGGATATGACTCGTGAAGTGTGAACTCACGAGACGCAAAATCGCGAAACGCGAAATTGTGAAGTGCTCGAAATATTGGCCAACGGTCATAGTGAAGGGTCACATCAGTGAAGGAGAATAGAGGGGCTAGCATGCGCTAGGATCCTGTCAGGATTTCAGAAGTCAGGAGAGTCGGAGTGACTCACATGCAAAGGAGAAATACGCAAAGTCGCGACGTGCATTTCGATTAGGAGATTGGTCACAACCTTAGTCACATAAAGGGAGGGGTTTAACTAGGAGATTTAGTGTCTAAAAACGCTGAATCTTAAAGGCATTAAGGAGAAAGCCGTGGGTTCCATATAACCCATGATTTAAGGTAAAGAGGGCCTGTTAATTGGATTTGAGGTTCTTGAGGGCCAAAGAGTCAATCGGACTCAGTTTCTTGATCGATCCTAGACTGGGATGTCATGCAGTCCTTAGGAGAGAAGGGGGGTCTGTATCACTCCACTTGCACACTTTTTTTTTTTAAACTGAAGATTCTAATCCTTGACTCTTTCATTTGCAAGTTCAAGTAATAGGCATCTAGCTAGGGTGGCCACTACGACAAGGAAATATGTTTTTCAAGCATCATTAAGACTTCACTCATACATACAAAAGGTTCATGACAACCTTGGTTATGGGTAGGCAAGGTGTTTCAATATTTTTAGGGTAAAGGGTAGATTAGGGTTAGATCTTTGTCAATTTTGGGTGAAGATTATTTTGATGCTTCTCCGAGTTACTCCAAGCCTACATATGTTATTTGTAAGATAAAACTCTACTTAAATGTAAATGTTCAGGGAATTGATGTCATTATGCTACATTTTTCTATGGATGTTTTTATGAAGTTTGTTCCCTATCCATCAACCGTCAAGGCTATTTTATATTCATCATGAATGGTTTTGTATAGCTTAGACCTAGAGTTTTATTTTAAGGTTGCTAGACTACTTTTAAATTGATAATATTTGCATCCACTTTGGTTGTTAACCCATACGTGTGTGTGTGTGTGTGTGTGTTTTCAAACTATCATTCCTTAGGTTTTTGGACTACCTTCAAATTGATCAGCTTTGCATCCATTTGGGTTGTTAACCCAAAATTTTGTTTTCCATAATGATCTAAGCTTTGAGTATTGGGTAGTTCAAAGCTTGTTTTCCTATTATCAATCTTTTCATATTTTTAGGCAAGCTTAGTTACTATGTGTTTTATTAGTCTAAATAAAGTTTTTTATTTAGCATATTTGAAGTTCTAGATAGCTAAGAAAACAAACTAATGGGTCAATTTCTAGTTTATTAGTCTTTGTTGTACTAAAACATTTGCAAAGATACCTTATCATATATAAAGTCTAGTATAATATAAGTATTAAATTTTGATTTTTAATTCCAATTTTCCTATATAATTAGAGGAGACAGTAATTTGTATCATTGACGATTAAAAAAAAAACAAATATCATTTTTGGCATAAGTAATTTGGGTTGGATTGTAGGATGTTTAAATAAACTTCTACTCTAGTCTAGAACATCTTTAAATGTTGATTATCTTTGCACATGCCAACCTCCTAACTTTGAATCTACATATGCTTTAGAAATTTGTACTACAAGAGTACCATATTTTTATCATGCAAACTAATCTTCTTATTTTGGTAATGTGATAATGTCAATACTCTGACTAGTGGGCATGACCCAGTTCCATAAGTTACTCTTATATCTAGAGGACAAGTATGAAGTATTACATGGTTCTTACTAGGGCAGGACCCTTGTCTTATTTCCAAGGAGAAAATTTTTGCTTGTGTTGTATGGGCTTTGGGTGGCAGGGCTACTAAAGAAATAATTTTTGGTGAAGTTGAGGTCGTAATAAGTGTAGCGATCGATTCGTAGTATGTGACCCAAATAGCAAGACAAGTAAAAATATTTCCTATTTATCACTTCCCCTATGGTAGTGTATTGAAGAGTAATCCCTATCAATGTGTATAATTTTTCCTACAACAAAGCATGGTTTCAGTGTTTTCAACTTTGGGTGCATAGTTTTTTTCTTCTTTCTTATTTACAAATTTTAAAAATGCATATGATTTGAAAATTTTGAAAATGTATCAGGTACACCCTCCCTACATAAGCAAGGGAAGAATGTATTTGATGTCTTTGACCTCTACAAATTTTATCTTTAGAATATGGATAAATGTCCATTGTACCATTTTTCCGCTCTCTATTTTGTAATGACTACATGCTAAACAAGTAATTCATGGAGCTCTTTTGGAGCTCATAGTTGAACAACCTTTGAAATGTCTGAAATCGGTCCATGGGATTTAATGGATCCTATGGTCTAAAGCATCATTGTTGTTCTACACATGATGGCAAGGAATTCCATGTCATAGGAGATATTATAAGGATGTAAGGGGTATTATAGACAATGCATGCAATATGGATAAAAGCCACATAAGGAACAACCAAGAAATAATAGACAAGATTGTAGAGCTATTATTAGAGAAAGAGGCACTTTCAGGCAATGAATTCCAAGCCCTGCGATTTGAATTTACAAAGATACTAGTTTTTGTTTTTTCCTGCAAATGCAATTTGTGATAGGGTGTTTTGGGGCTTACTTTTGGAAAACAATTGGGAGTACACTGAGCTCAAATCCTTGCACATATTTACATTTATTGTCATACCTTATATAGTTTGAATGTTGTTTTTTCTTAAGTGTTGGGTTGAGTGGAGGGTTTGTATATTGGTAGGTTATTCTTGAACTACTTGGAAAGTGTAATATGGTTTTATCATGGAGTTTTGTTTGATATTTCTTTGGCTGGTCATAAGCTAGTGATTTATAGGCTTTAGGCAATTAGCTTGCATGTGTTTGTCTTGGCAATCTTATTTAGGAATTTTTATTTGAGATTGTCTCGTAATTTGATTGAGTGAAGGATCACATTATTGATTTTGAAGTGTCATTTGCAAATAATTATGTTCTCGTATGATTTCCATTAATGTAGTCTTGCAAAGAGATAGAAAACAACATATGTATTGCTTCTTAATGAGTAGTTCTTAGTTGAATATTGGTACTTTGTGGTTGGAGGAAACGCTTGAAGTACTTCAAATTTAAATTGTTTTTGTTTGATAAAAAAAATTATGTAACTCTTTTTATATGCTAATTTATGTTATACCTTTAAGTTATAATAACAAATATTTTGAATGATTTCCCTTTGAGTTTGACATTCCCACACTAGTTTTACTTATATGATGTAGTTTTAGGTATATGTTGATGCAAATTCATATTTTGGGCATTACCATAGGCTTATTGGCATAAGTATGATTTAGTTTGAAGTGTATATGAGTTGAGTTTAAATTGCTAGTGTTTGGGATAAATGAGGATTCTGTATTTGAATCTTTCTACCTCCTCTTTGGATTATCTTGAATTCCAGTAGTGAAAGTATGAATTTTTTGAGTTTCAAACTACATTGTATGTTCTAAATTTGTTTCAATATTGTTCATGATTTTAATACTCTAAAACTGAATGCATTATATTTAGAGGTTATGAAACATGGGTTGAATTTTCCACAAAATGATGGTGTTTTATTTTCATGTTGGTAAGACAAAAGCAACTTGTGTGTCTATATCGAAGGTAAACTTTTATTTTATTTTATTTTATGTCCCTTGTAAATTCTTCCTTCTCTTCTCCTTATCCATTTTATATTTGTATTTACCATGTATCGTTCTTTCTAATGACGGTGTATCCCTATTTCAACAATTATACTTCACATGGATATCGATCTTGACCTTTTATAGGCTTACTATGTACCTCTTCATCATATCTCAATTTGAATTATATTGAAACACTTTGATTTCTAAATTGTTAAAATGTGAACAAAATTATCTCAGCCTAATTGTGATAGTCAATGAATTCCATGGAAAATATGCAAATATGCTATGACTTTTTTGTTATACTCCAAATCATGGAGATTGTTTCTTTTCTTTTATTATTCCTTGATTAGTGGGGTATATTTTAGTTATGCATGTATAGCATTTCCAAATGGTAGATGTGAAGTGCATATTATTTTTAGAGTTTCTTATTTTTATTATTTTTCATAATATGTTTTGTTAAAGAAAATTGATATTTACAAAGTTACTTAAAAGGTGAGGATTTTGCCTTCACTTTGTGTATAGTACAAATAGAATTTTTTGTTCAACTCCATCCTCTATTTCAGTCCCTCTAATATTTTGAAAAGAATTACATTTGTTGGGATGGTAGGTGTGGGTGGGAGTCTCCTTGATCCTAGAGGTAATATCATAGTCTACTACGTATGGGGTTTAGGGACAACTTCAAATAACATCATTGAAACTTACGCTTTTATATGAAGGATTATGCATAGTGAAAGAGTGTAATATCACTAAAATTGTAATCTTAAGAGACTCTATGATAATTGTGCAAGAGATAGTTAAAAGAATCCAACGACTCACCAGTTGGTGTTGAAGAATCCTCCTTCCAGTTGGTGTTGAAGAATCTATGGTGAGGTTATATGTACCTCACATTCTTGGTAACAACACCAAGTGGTGGTCATGTGCATATTGATAAATAAGTGCACCATAGTGACCCACACTAACTGATGATGCCTATATAAGTTGCACTAATGCATGATGCTTCCAAGAATTATAAATGCACCATATAGTTATAAGACTACATGCATGGATTTCTAGTGCTCTTTAATGTGCTAATGAATGTACGAATGCACTAGGAGTAGTGCACCACACATCCTAGTAACAATTCTAAGAGATGGTAGTGCTCTCTCTTATTTGTAGCACACTATAGTTATTAGTGTAATGAAATATTGTGGTGCACCAAATATGTTGCATTTACATAAATTGAGTACCTCGATACTTGAATCATATGGATAACCGATAATAGTTTTATAACTTATTGAAATAATCGATACATGAACTATTTAGTAGGAGCACCCTTATTGATGTGTTCTTATAAATGGGGCACAATGGAGGTGTTGATGGCTTATGAAAATTTAGCACATTGTTAATAGTGCATATATTTAAAATGGTCCCACCAACTAGTTTTACACGTGTTTTATTAAAAAAAGTTAAGTTCAATATTTAATGAATATTACAAATGGTAATTTAGTATAGATTGTTTAATTTATAGATATATTTTCCTAATGACATTTTTATGTGAATATGGGACAACCACAATAAAAACACATTGACTCATATACCTTTCTTGTGTATATAGGAGGTCCAAGAGAGGGAGATGGATATGTTCCCTTATCTTATTACACTTTAGAAGCATCTCCATTTGAGAGAATTTTCCCTCCTCAAGTTTAATGAGGATAACTTCATCAAGGGGAACACTAACTTATTGATGCAATTGATCCATAACTGGGATCATGGAAAGAGCCTTCATGGTTGGTCTCAATCTATGGTACCAACCCATGGTGGAATATTTTTATTTCATCATTGAGTTATCTACGAGGGGGGAATTTTCCCATTTCCTCAATCTCTACTTGGAATTTTAGGAGAGAGTCAATTGGAATATGTGGAGAGATATGTCTATGTGGACATCACTGACACCAATGACTTCCATGTTTTGGGGGGATAGTTGAGATTACATTCTTTTATAGAAAAAGAGATTAGGCAATTGTTCTTTATCATCATGACACTAGCACACTATACAACTAATGGGAAATGCATCTTTTTAAGACAAAGGTTTGCATCCTTGGCTCTTTCATTTGCAGGTTCAAGTAATAGGAATTTGGATAGGGTAGCCACTATGGTAAGGAAATATAATGTTTAGTTTTCATTATGATCCAAATTATATATCCAACAAGTTCACAACAACCTTGGTTTCAGATAGGCAAGATGTTTCGACCTTTTTAGGGTAAAGGGTAGCATAGGGTTAACTCTTTTCAATTTCAAGTGAAGATGTTTTTTATTCTTCCTTCGGTTACTCCAAACCTGCATATGTTATTTGTGACCTCAAACTCCTCTTGCATACTTTCTTTAGATAAAGGTTCCAATCCTTAGCTCTTTAATTTGTAAGTTCATGTAATAGACATCTAGCTAGGGTAGCCAATACAACAAGGAAAGACAATTTTTAGGCATCATTAATACTTAGGGAATACATGCAATAGGTTCACAATGACCTAGGTTATAGGTAGGTAAGGAATTATGACCTTTTTAAGCTAAAGGGTAGCCTAGGTCAACTCTTTGTAAATTTGGGTTGAATTATGTTTTATGCTTCCCCTAGTTACTTAGGGCCTACATATGTTATTTGCAATCTTATACTCCTCTTGCACAATTTTTTTTTAGCTGAAGGTTCTAATCCTTGGCTCTTTCATTTACATGTTCAAGTAATAGGAACATGTCTAGGGTAGCCATTGTGACAAGAAAATATTGTGTTTATGCATCATTAAGACTCGACTTATACATACAATAGTTTCACAACAACCTTGTTTATGGGTAGGCAAGGCATTTTGACCTTTTTAGGGTAAACGAAAACTTAGGGTTGACTCTTTGTCAACTTGGGGTGAATTGGTTTTTTTATGCTTCCCTCAATTACTCTAGGCCTGCATATGTTATTTGCGAGCTGAGCCTCCTTGATGCAGGAGCATCGTCAGCAAGTACACGTGGCAGGACAACTCAGTTCTTGAGAGCCAATCCGGAGTCAAGAATGCTAGCCAGTACTGCAAATATTTTGAACCGATAGAAAACAAAAGAGGAAATATCACACGCGTGGAGACAAAATGAGAAAACATGACTTGGGAGCTTGACCCTAGTCTCAATGTAACCGCAATTAGATAGCAGTTAGTTTGTTTATTTTGTATAAAGAGAGATTTTGTACGCCCAAAAGAGGGGTTACAAGAATTAAGAGCAAGAAGGAATCTCAGAGGAGTAGTTATTTCTTTGATTTTAGCTGTAACCATTTTCTTGATTTTGAATGAAGATAACAGAGAAAAATTGATCCAATGTATGGTGTGAATAGTGTTTGCAATTTCTCTGTTGTTGTCTTAATCTTTTCAAGAATGAATGAATCTTGCTACGAGTGTATGTAGCTTTGAAATGCTTGCATAAGAATTTAAATCGCTTTTCTTTGTGAGCCAGTGCAAGGTGTGCACACATTCCACAAGGGGTGCGTCGACAGGGTCTATTTCGACTCGTAAAGCTCATAAGAAATAGCATAAGACTTTCTTTGTAGGAAGTGTAAAGCGACTGCTTCAAGGAGTGCACAATCATCGCAAGAACCTGAATATTGTGTAAAGATCTGTTGCAAAGAGTGTACAGACATGGAATTCGACGAAGATTCGAAGAGACTTCATAAAGAAGTCGAAAGACGAGAGCGGAAGAACACCAGGAAGGCGAGAAAGGATTCTTTTCAATAATATTTGGATCTAAGTTTGATGAATTTCCCAGAAAAGAAAGAAGTGCTTGGGAGATAGAAATATTTGGAGAGATCAAGCTCGAGAGGAGTAGCACTTTCCAAGAAGCGTGAACGAGATCTAAGAAATGGACTCGCAGGAAGGAATATCTGGACCATCTGATCAGCGTCCAAACAACGAGGAGCAAGTGTAGTGGAGGAAAGATCTCAACTGTTCGATCTGAGTGCAAACGGATCGTAGTTGTCTGATCAAGGTAAAGTGCACTAACATTAAAGCTTTGGCAATACACAGGAGGAACAAGGTCACGAAATTCTGAAATCATCGGAACCGTCCATCACGATAGGACATGTGGCGAGAGATTAGCATTTCGCTGACTTGCAGAGTGGAAAGGTCAAAGAGCAGAGTTGTGAGGATTCGCGAAGTGCGAATTCGTGAAAAGATCATAGTCGTTGATCGTTCTGAAATCATCAAGTCCGTCTGTTGTCAAGGAGGACACATGGCGAGAGGTCACCATGTCGTTGACTCGTGACTCGAAGGAGTCAAAGTTTGAGTCGCGAGAACTCATGAAACGTGAAATCGCGACATGATCTAAGCCGTTAGTCAAAGGGGAGATCTGGACCGTTGATTCAGTGCCATCACAATTTCGACTATCGGGAGAACGAAGGCAAGGAGACTCCAAAGTCGCGAATCGCGAAATCGTGAAAAGATCACAGGCGTTGATCGAAGGAGGGATTTGAACCATAGATCTGGTTTTGTCGGGACTTCACAACTCGGGAAATCAAAGGTAAGATTTATGGGAACTCGCAAAACCTGAAACCGCGAAGATTTGATCTGAGCCATCAGTTCAAGAAGAGCTCTAGATCATTGAGCATCTAGGGAGACGACTCGTGAAGTGTGAACTCACGAGACGCGAAATCGCGAAATGAAAAATGGTGAAGTGCTCGAAAGATTGGCCCACGGTCATAGCGAAGGGTCACATTGGTGAAGGGGAATAGAGGGGATAGCATGCACTAGGCTCCTGTCGGGATTTCGAAAGTCGTGAGAGTCGGAGTGACTCACATGCAGAGAGCGAAGAGGTAGAAGCTGAAGAAGTTGCAGGGGAACACATTGCCGAAGAACGCTTGCTAAGAGTAGTTGTTAGATTGGGAGCTAGAGCCAAGATAGAAGTCCCAATGTATGAACGCAATTAGGATGTTGAAGAGCTGCTGGATTAGATAAGGTCCATGGACAAATATTTCGATTATGAAGATGTCGATGGGGAGAAAAGGGTGAGACATGTTGTCACCGGGCTTAAAGGACATGCAACATTGTGGTGGGATGAACTACAGGCTGAGAGGAGAAGTAAAGGCAAACATAAGATAAATAATTGGGATAGAATGGTAGCCAAGATGAAGGCTAAATTTAGGCCCAAATATTATCAGATCAATTTGTTCAAGAAGCTACAGAACCTGAGACAGAAGGGTATGAAAGTCAAAGAATACATAGAGGAGCTCTACAAGCTGAACATCAGAGTTGGACAAAGAGAGTGGGACGAAGAAAAATTTTCTAGGTATATGAATGGCCTGAGGTACGAAATCCAGGATGAGATCAGCATGATGTCAGTAAGGACAGTGGAGGATGCTTATCAATTTGCACTGAAGGCAGAAGAGAAGTTGGCCAGAAAACAAAGTCAGCGAGGTAGAGGTAAAATATCAGCCCCGAACAAAGGCAAGGGAGTTTCCCATGACAAGGCGCATAATTCCAAAGACAAGGCTGGAACTCCACACAGTCACTCGAAAAGAGGAGGAAGTTCCCGAGGAATATAGGGTGGTGGAAGAAACTCTTCTAGAGGAAGAGGTAGAGGAGGAGTAAGATGTTATACATGTGGAAAGACAGGGCACATGTCTTGGGAATGCCCCGAGAAAAAGAAATAAGGAGGAGAAGATCACATTTCGAAAGCACAAAGAGAGAATGTTGAAGTAGAGGGAGCAAAGGATGGAACATCCCTGATGATGAGAAAGGTTCTCTTAAAACCAGAGGTAGAAGTTAAAAAGCCAGTACGAAGGAACAGTCTATTCATGACAACTTGCAAGACTAAAGACAGAGTATGCAAGGTGATAATTGACAGTGGGAGTACTGATGACTTAGTATCCACGGAGATGGTGGAGAAATTGGAGCTAGAGACAACTACACACCCAGAGCCATATAAAGTCTCATGGTTGCAGAAAGGACACCAGGTAATGGTTACTAAACAATGCTTGGTTGAATTTAAGATAGGAGGACATAGAGATGAAATTGTGTGTGATGTAATTCCCATGGATGTATGCCATATTTTGTTGGGAAGACCATGGCAGTTTGACAGGAATGTCATTCATGATGGGAGGAAGAATACACACACCTTGGAGAAGAATGGTAGAACACACATGTTGTTGCCAATAGAGGAGAAGAAAGTGAAAGAGGAAGCCAGCACAAGCATACTCCTCATGAGTGGGAAGGAACTCCTGAAAGAATTCAAAAAAGAACAGGAGATGCAATTTGTTGTGGTGAGGAAACCCCGAGTTATCCTTACAAGTACTTCAATGGATGATTTTCCTGAAGAAGTTCAGGAATTATTGGATAATTGTGATGACATAGTGGTGGATGATCTGCTTAACTCATTTCCACCATTAGAAGTATCAGTCATCATATCGATTTGATACCAGGAGCATGTCTTCCAAACAAAGCAGCTTACAGATTGACACCTCGAGAGAATGAGGAGGTAAAGAACCAAGTCCAGGAATTGTTAGACAAGGGTTTGGTTAGAGATAGCTTGATTCCATGCACAATGCCAACTGTGTTGAGTCCAAAGAAATATGAAGGATGGAGAATGTGTACAAACTCAAGAGCCATCAATAAGATCACTATCATGTATAGATTCCCTTTGCTAAGAATAGATGATTTGATGGACTGTTTAAGTGGAGCAAATTTCTTTTCTAAGATAGATTTGAAAAGTGGATATCACCAAATCAGAATGAGGGAAGGTGATGAGTGGAAGACATCCTTTAAGACAAATGAAGGTTTGTATGAGTGGCTTGTTATGCCATTTGGCTTAACCAATGCCCTGAGTACTTTTATGAGGTTGATGAATGATATACTAAAAGATTTCATTGGCAAGTTCATGGTTGTGTATCTAGATGATATACTGATCTTTAGCAAGACTTAAGAGGAGCATTTGAGGCACCTGAAATTATTGATGAGGAGACTACAGCAGAAGAAGATGTTGATAAACCTGAAGAAGTCCTCTTTTATGAAGACAGAACTCATTTACTTGGGTTTTGTGATCTCTTCAAAAAAAATGAAGATGGATCCGAAGAAGGTGAAAGCAATCAAAGAATGGTCGTCACTGAGGATCATGTTTGAGGTAATAAGCATCCATGGATTAGAGAGTTTCTATAGGAAGTTCATCAGAGATTTTAGTGGAATTTGTGCACCAATGATGGATACAGTGAAGAAGAGGCACAAGTCTTTTAAATGGACAGAGGAGGGTGAAAAGATATTCAATACACTGAAGGAGAAAATAACGGAGTGACCAATTCTGGTCTTACCAAATTTTGAGAAGACATTTCAGGTAAGATGTGATGCAAGTGGCGTTGCAACTAGAGGAGTTTTGAGCCAGGACAATAGACTTGTTGCTTACTTCAGCGAGAGGCTGAATGAGACTAAGAGAAAATATGCCACCTGTGACAAGGAGTTTTATGCCATAATCCAAGCCCTGAAGAAATGGAGACATTATCTTGTCCCACAATAATTTGTCTTGTATAGCGATAACCAAGATTTACAATTCATAAGTAGACAAGAAAAATTGAATCAGAGGCATGCGAAGTGGATTGAGTATATGCAGAATTTTACTTTTGTCATAAAACATATTGTTGGGAATGCTAACAAAGTTGTTGATGCATTGAGCAGGATATGTTTGACTCTACAGTAATTTCAGGTAAAGACCTTAGGGTTTGAACACCTTGAGGAAATGTACAGTGATGATCCAGACTTCAAGGAAGCATACAAAGCATGCATGAATCCTATGCTGAGAGATAGGAACCATTGGATAGAGTATATGATTCAAGAGGGATTGTTATTCAAGGTAAATCAATTGTGCATACCAAAATGCTCAATGAGGGATAACCTTTTGAAGGAAAAAAACAGTGGAGGATTGACTGGACATTTCGGCCATGATAAGACATTTTAGCAGTTGAGAAGTTCATACTATTGGCCAGGTATGAGAACATATGTAATAAAATTCATGAACAGATGCAGAATCTGCCAACATGCAAAAGGTAAAAGACAGAACATTGGATTGTATCAACCATTACCCATACCAGAGAGGCCTTGGGATGCAATAAGCATGGATTTTGTGTTGGGACTACCAAGAACACAAAGAGGATGTGATTCCATATTTGTGGTGGTGGATAGATTTTCCAAGATGGCACACTTTATCCCATGTCAAAAGACCAGTGATGCAACACATGTTGCAAACCTGTTTTTCAAGGAAGTTATGAGACTTCACAGCCTACCCAGAAGGATTGTCTCGGACAGAGACACGAAATTTGTTGGTCATTTTTGGAGAACACTGTGGAATAAGTTGGGGACATATTTGTCCTTAAGCTCAGCTTATCACCCTCAGACAGATGGGAAAACTGAGGTGGTAAACAGAATTTTGGGAAAATTATTGAGGAGTCTGGTCACTGAGCACCATAATCAATGGGTTCATATTTTGCCACAAGAAAAATTTGCATACAACGACTCACCAAACAGGAGCACTGGTAAGATCTCGTTCCAAATATTGTATGGAATGTAACCCAGGGGATTATCTGAGTTGAGAGACTTGAAACAGAGTGAGATCAGAAGCGTTGGAGATGAAGATTTTGCTGCAGAAATGCAGAAGCTCCATAGCCAGATCAGGGGGCAGTTGCAGAATTCTAGCCAAGAGTACAAACGCAGAGTTTATCAACATCGCAGAGAACTCCAATTTGAAATAGGAGATCAGGTTCTAGCACATCTCGGGAAGGAAAGGTTCTCTAGGGGGACATATAACAAGCTAAATATGAAGAAGATAGGACCATGTAAGATCTTGAGGAAGTTTGATGCCAATGCCTATGAGTTTGAGCTGCCAGATGATATGGACATATCACCCATATTCAACGTCTCAGACCTGTATCCTTATAGGAAGGATGGCATAGAGGGATCAACGGATGAAGGAAAGATTCAGTGGGAGAAACAAATGCCTATAGCAGAAAAATCACAGATGGAAAAGGTCGTTGATCAGAGGATTAGTAAGAAGACCAAGAGGAAGACCTATTTTGAATATCTGGTCAAGTGGAAGGGACACCTAATAGAAGATGCAACTTGGGAAAGTGAAGCCGATATCCAGAAGCATGGAAAATCGGTACAAGAGCTCATGGACAGGAGTCCATGAATTTTTGTCCAGGGGAAGCATGATGCAGGAGCATCGTCAACAAGTACACATGGAAAGACAACTCAGTTCCTGAGAGCCAATCCGAAGTCTTGAACACTAGCCAGTACTGCAAATCTTTTGAAGCGATAGAAAACAAAAGAGGAAAGATCACACACGTGGAGACAAAATGAGTACGCGTGACTTGGAGATTAACCCTACTCTCAATGTAACTGCAATTAGATAGAAGTTAGTTTGTTTCTTTTGTATAAAGAGAGATTTTGTACGCCCAAAAGAGGGGTTATGAGAATTATGAGCAAGTAGGAATCTCAGATAAGTAGTTGTTGCTTTGATTTTAGCTGTAACCATTTTCTTGATTTTGAATGAAGATAACATAGAAAAATTGATCCAATGTATGGTGTGAATAGTGTTTGCAATTTCTCTGTTGTTGTATTAATCTTTTCAAGAATGAATGAATCTTGCTACGAGTGTATGTAGCTTTGAAATGCTTGCATAAGAATTTAAATCGATTTTCTTCATGAGCCGGTGCAAGGTGTGCACACAGTCCGCAAGGGGTGCATTGACAGGGTTTGTTTCAACTTGTAAAGCTCAGAAGAAATAGCATAAGACTTTCTTTGCAGGAAGTGTAAAGCGACTACCGCAAGGAGTGCACAGTCGTCGCAAGAACTCAAATCTTGTGTAAAGATCTGTTGCAAAGAGTGCACAGACTTGGAATTCAACGAAGAGTCGAAGCGACTCCATAAAGAAGTCGAAGGACGAGAGCAGAAGAACGCCAGGAAGGTGAGAAAGGATTCTTTTCAAGAATCTTTGGATCTGAGTTGGACAAATTTCCTAGAAAATAAAGAAGTTTTTGGGAGATCAAAATCTTTGGAGAGATCAAGCTCAGGAGGAGTAGCACTTTCCAAGAAGCGCGAACACGATCCAAGAAATGGAATCGTAGGAAGGATAAAGGTCAAAGCCTTTAAATCCTTTCAAAAATATTCTAAGTATAAAGAAAGATTTACCTCGGAGGGAATATCTAAACCATCTTATCAGCGTCCAGACAACGAGGAGCAAGTGCAGAGGAGGAAAGATCTCAACCATTCGATCTAAGAGCAAACGGATCGTAGCCATCTAATCAAGGTAAAGTACACTAACATTAAATATTTGAGCATACACAGGAGGAACAAGATCATCAAGTTATGAAATCATCGGAACCGTCGATCACAACAGGACACGTGGCAAGAGATCAACATTTTGCTAACTTGCAGAGTGGAAAGGTCAAAGAGCAAAGTTGTGAGGATTCGCGAAGTGAGAATTCATGAAAAGATCACAGTCGTTGATCGTTCTGAAATAATCCAGACCATCTGTTGTCAAGGAGGACACATGGCGAGAGATCAACATGTCGTTGACTCGAGACTCAAAGGAGTCAAAGGTTGAGTCGCGAGAACTTGTGAAATGCGAAATTGCGACATGATCTGAGTCATTGATCAAAGGGGAGATCTGGACCATTGATCCAACACCATCGCAATTTCGGCTATCGAGAGAACGGAGGCAAGGAGACTCCAAAGTCGTGAATCACGAAATCACAAAAATATCACAGGCGTTGATCAAAGGAGGGATTTGAACCGAAGATCTGGTTTTGTCAGGATTTCGCAACTCGGGAAATCATAGGTAAGAGTTATGGGAACTCACGAAACCTGAAACCGCAAAGATTTGATCTGAGGCATCGGTTCGAGAAGAGATCTAGACCATTGAGTGTCTAGGGATATGACTCGTGAAGTGTGAACTCACGAGACGCAAAATCACGAAACGCGAAATTGCGAAGTGCTCGAAAGATTGGCCCATGGTCATAGTGAAGGGTCACATCAGTGAAGGGGAATAGAGGGGCTAGCATGCGCTAGGATGCTGTCAGGATTTCAAAAATCAAGAGAGTCGAAGTGACTCACATGCAAAGGAGCAATACGCAAAGTCGCGACGCGCCTTTCGATTAGATGACTGGTCACAACCTTAGTCACATAAAGGGAGGGGTTTAACCAGGAGATTTAGTGTCTAAACATGCTGAAGCTTAAAAGCATTAAGGAGAAAGCCGTGGGTTCCATATAACCCGTGCTTTAAGGTAAAGAGGGCCTGTTAAGTGGATTTGAGGTTCTTGAGGGCCAAAGAGTCAATCAGACTCAGTTTCTTGATCGATCCTAGACTGGGATGTCACGCGGTCCTTAGGAGAGAAGGGGGGTCTGTATCACTCCACTTGCACACTTTTTTTTTTAAACTGAAGGTTCTAATCCTTGACTCTTTCATTTGCAAGTTCAAGTAATAGGAATCTAGCTAGGGTGGCCACTACGACAAGGAAATATGTTTTTCAAGCATCATTAAGACTTCACTCATACATACAAAAGGTTCATGACAACCTTGGTTATGGGTAGGCAAGGTGTTTCAATATTTTTAGGGTAAAGGGTAGATTAGGGTTAAATCTTTGTCAATTTTGGGTGAAGATTATTTTGATGCTTCCCCGAGTTACTCCAAGCCTACATATGTTATTTGTAAGATCAAACTCTACTTAAATGTAAATGTTCAAGGAATTGATGTCATTATGCTACATTTTTCTATGGATGTTTTTGTAAAGTTTGTTCCCTATCCATCAACCATCAAGGCTATTTTATATTCATCATGAATGGTTTTGTATAGCTTAGACCTAGAGTTTTATTTTAAGGTTACTAGACTACTTTTAAATTGATAATATTTGCATCCACTTTGGTTGTTAACCCATACGTGTGTGTGTGTGTGTGTGTGTGTGTGTGTTTTCAAACTATAATTCCTTAGGTTTTTGGACTACCTTCAAATTGATCAGCTTTGCATCCATTTGGGTTGTTAACCCAAAATTTTGTTTTCCATAATGATCTAAGCTTTGAGTATTGGGTAGTCCAAAGATTGTTTTCCTATTATCAATCTTTTCATATTTTTAGGCAAGCTTAGTTACTATGTGTTTGCTTAGTCTAAATAAAGTTTTTTATTTAGCATATTTGAAGTTCTAGATAGCTAAGAAAACAAACTAATGGGTCAATTTCTAGTTTATTAGTCTTTTTTGTACTAAAACATTTGCAAAGATACCTTATCATATATAAAGTCTAGTATAAAATAGGTATTAAATTTTGATTTTTAATTCCAATTTTCCTATATAATTAGAGGAGACGGTAATTTGTATCATTGACGATTAAAAAAAAATCAAATATCATTTTTGACATAAGTAATTTGGGTTGGATTGTAGGATGTTTAAATAAACTTCTACTCTAGTCTAGAACATCTTTAAATGTTGATTATCTTTGCACATGCCAACCTCCTAACTTTGAATCTACAAATGCTTTAGAAATTTGTACTACAAGAGTACCATATTTTTATCATGCAAACGAATCTTCTTATTTTGGTAATGTGATAATGCCAATACTCTGACTAGTGGGCATGACCTAGTTCCAAAAGTTACTCTTATATCTGGAGGACAAGTATGAAGTATTACATGGTTCTTACTAGGGCATGACCCTAGTCTTATTTCCAAGGAGAAAATTTATGCTTCTGTTGTATGGGCTTTGGGTGGCAGGGCTACTAAAGAAACAATTTTTGGTGAAGTTGAGGTCGTAATAAGTGTAGCCATCGATTCGTAGTATGTGACCCAAATAGCAAGACAAGTAAAAATATTTCCTATTTATCACTTCCCCTATGGTAGTGCATTGAAGAGTAATCCCTATCAATGTGTATAATTTTTCCTACAACAAAGCATGGTTTCAGTGTTTTCAACTTTGGGTGCATAATTTTTTTCTTCTTTCTTATTTACAAATTTTAAAAATGCATATGATTTGAAAATTTTGAAAATGTATCAAGTACACCCTCCCTACATAAGCAAGGGAAGAATGTATTTGATGTCTTTGACCTTTACAAATTTTATCTTTAGAACATGGATAAATGTCCAGTGTACCATTTTTCCCCTCTCTATTTTGTAATGACTACATGCTAAACAAGTAATTCACGGAGCTCTTTTGGAGCTCATAGTTGAACAACCTTTGAGATGTCTGAAATCGGTCCATGGGATTTAATGTATCCTATGGTCTAAAGCATCATTGTGTTCTACACATGATGGAAAGGAATTCTATGTCAGAGGAGATATTATAAGGATGTAAGGTGTATTATAGACAATGCATGCAATATGGATAAAAGCCACATAAGGAACAACCAAGAAATAATAGACAAGATTGTAGAGGTATTATTAGAGAAAGAGGCACTTTCAGGCAATGAATTCCAAGCCCTGCGATTTGAATTTTCAAAGATACTAGTTTTTGTTTTTTCCTGCAAATGCAATTTGTGATAGGGTGTTTTGGGGCTTACTTTTGGAAAACAATTGGGAGTACACTGAGCTCAAATCCTTACACATATTTACATTTATTGTCATACCTTATATAGTTTGAATGTTGTTTTTTCTTAAGTGTTGGGTTGAGTGGAGGGTTTGTATATTGGTAGGTTATTCTTGAACTACTTGCAAAGTGTAATATGGTTTTATCATGGAGTTTTGTTTGATATCTCTTTGGCTGGTCATAAGCTAGTGATTTATAGGCTTTAAGCAATTAGCTTGCATGTGTTTGTCTTGGCAATCTTATTTAGGAATCTTTATTTGAGATTGTCTCGTAATTTGATTGAGTGAAGGATCACATTATTGATTTTGATGTGTCATTTGCAAATAATTATGTTCTCATATGATTTCCATTAATGTAGTCTTGCAAAGAGATAGAAAACAACATATGTATTGCTTCTTAATGAGTAGTTCTTAGTTGAATATTGGTACTTTGTGGTTGGAGGAAACACTTGAAGTACTTCAAATTTAAATTGTTTTTGTTTGATAAAATTTGTTATGTAACTCTTTTTATATGCTAATTTATGTTATACCTTTAAGTTATAATAACAAATATTTTGAATGATTTCCCTTTGAGTTTGACATTCCCACACTAGTTTTACTTATATGATGTAGTTTTAGGTATATGATGATGCAAATTCATATTTCGGGCATTACCATAGGCTTATTGGCATAAGTATGATTTAGTTTGAAGTGTATATGAGTTGAGTTTAAATTGCTAGTGTTTGGAATAAATGAGGATTCTGTATTTGAATCTTTCTACCTCCTCTTTGGATTATCTTGAATTCAAGTAGTGAAAGTATGAATTTTTTGAGTTTCAAACTACATTGTATGTTCTAAATTTGTTTCAATATTGTTCATGATTTTAATACTCTAAAACTGAATGCATTATATTTAGAGGTTATGAAACATGGGTTGAATTTTCCACAAAATGATGGTGTTTTATTTTCATGTTGGTAAGACAAAAGCAACTTGTGTGTCTATATCAATGGTAAACTTTTATTTCATTTTATTTTATTTTATGTCCCTTGTAAATTCTTCCTTCTCTTCTCCTTATCCATTTTATATTTTTATTTACCATGTATCGTTCTTTCTAATGACGGTGTATCCCTATTTCAACAATTATACTTCACATGGATATCAATCTTGACCTTTTATAGGCTTACTATGTACCTCTTCATCATATCTCAATTTGAATTATATTGAAACACTTTGATTTCTAAATTGTTAAAATGTGAACAAAATTATCTCAGCCTAATTGTGATGGTCCATGAATTCCATGGAAAATATGCAAATATGCTATGACTTTTTTTTTTGTTATACTCCAAATCATAGAGATTGTTTATTTTCTTTTATTATTCCTTGATTAGTGGGGTATATTTCAGTTATGCATATATAGCATTTCCAAGTGGTAGATGTGAAGTGCATATTATTTTTAGAGTTTCTTATTTTTATTATTTTTTCATAATATGTTTTGTTAAAGAAGATTGATATTTACAAAGTTACTTAAAAGGTGAGGATTTTGCCTTCACTTTGTGTATAGTACAAATAGAATTTTTTGTTCAACTCCATCCTCTATCTCAGTTCCTCTAATATTTTGAAAAGAACTACATTTGTTGGGATGGTAGGTGCGGGTGGGAGTCTCCTTGATCCTAGAGGTAATATCATAGTCTACTACGTATGGGGTTTAGGGACAACTTCAAATAACATCGTTGAAACTTACGTTTTTATATGAAGAATTGTGCATAGTGAAAGAGTGTAATATCACTAAAATTGTAATCTTAAGAGACTCTATAATAATTGTGCAGGAGATAGTTAAAAGAATCCAAACTGATAAAAATCTCTTAAATGGCCTAATCTATCATATTTTATCCCTTAGCACAAGTTTTGCAGAGTTTAAGATCCATCACATTAGAATAAATTTAAACTCTCTAGCCGACCACTGGGCCAAGATTTCATTCTACAATGGAAAGGGGTGTTATTGATATAAATGGAGAAAGGGGGATTTTGCACATCCCTTAGTCCCCCCTCATTCTTAGTGCGATCATACAGGTAATGGTGAGTCTTCTTGGCATCTGCGTCCCCCCTCTCACACATTTGAGGATTAATGTTATATGTGTGGGCATTCATTATGGAGTGAGCGTCTCTGGTCTTTTAGGTGGTGTGATGGAATTGGACATGGATTCATTGTTGATGTACATGAGTGGTTCCTTCCCTGGTTTTGAGTGTGGTTTCATGCTTCTGCGCAAGGCTTTGTCGGGCGCTTTTTCTTGGGATTCCTTGTTATCAGACTTGCTGGTATCAGTTGGGGAAGATAATGGAAGTGTCTCTTCCCAGATAATTATGTTGTCTTCTCATTCCAGGTTCTTTTTGGTCTTTCGTTTTCTGCTTTTTTGGTATTGATTTCTCTTTATTTCGTTTGATTCCCTCTCGGAGTGTCTCGTATTGTATTGATATTTGTGGTTTTGGATTGGACATTCCTAAGGGTTGGAGAATTTATAGCCTTTGGTTGCAGTGGGTAAGGATGGAAACATCTCGGAGTGAATTCAAAATGGTTCTTCAGTGCCATGAAGAAATTGCCCACGTGAACAACTTTGTTTTGCAACAAATTTCGACTAATTTCTGAGAGTTTGAGGAAGTCTTGGATGCTTTGACTTGGAGGATGGTCTCTAAATTCAGATATTTCGAGGAAACCCTGACCGCTCCGACTCAAAGGATGGACAACACGGAGGTGGATATTCAGAAATTAAAGGCTCAAGTTTACCCTCAACACTCAGCCTAAGCTTCAGTTAACCCTGCCAGATTCTCTCCTCAAGATGGCGGAAATGGAAATGATGATTGTGGAACTGCTCCCATGGACACAAAAGAAGGGACTATCATCAACTAAGGGTCCCATATTATCCATATTATGCCTCTTCTATCTAGTCAATGTACTTCAAAGTTTTGTGGTGTTTAGGACAATTCTACAAAGATGTAATTAGTATAAAAGAACAAGGATATTGTCTAGAAAGGACTCTATATTTTTTTTTGTCTCAGTTTTAGTCTTAGAAATATTCTCAGGATGTAATCCTCTTTTTTAAGACATGTTTGATTGTTGTTTTCTCTAGCATATCTCCTTTTAATACAAATTATGTTCAGTTTAAAAAATAAAATAAAATCATTACATATGTTTCTCTATCCCCTCTACAATTTAGTTTGAATGACATTTCCCATTTATTTAAATTATTCCAATCTATCCTCTATTTCAGACCCTCTAATATTTAATATCAAAAAACATTGCATTCCTTTCTCTATTCCCTCTAGACTTGAGTTTTCAGCTTCTTTTAAAAAAAGAAGAAATAAAATCATTACATGTGTTTCTCTATCCTCTCTAGACTTGAGTTTAATGGAATTTCTCATTTATTTAAATTGTTCAAATTTATCCTCTATCTCAGACCTTCTAATATTTATTAACAAAAAACATTACATTCCTTTTTCTATTCCCTCTAGACTTGAATTTGAATGGCATTACCCGTTTATTTAAATTTTCTAATTCAAATGGCAAAGACTAAACTGTTAGTAACCTTTATTTTGATTCAAGTTTTTATCATGTTGATAAATAATTCATGTTATTAGTCCCTGTCGAAGGCGTAGAGGGTCTATAGCGATCGATAATTCGTTGACTTCATATTAGTTTGTCCTTTGACTAAATTTTTTTGCATAATATCTATTGTTGGAACTAAGGAACTAAAAGCATTGAATTTTATATAATAAAAAATACCATATATGTCATGATCTGATTAGATAACAGATTGGAGGTCTTATTGCCAGCTTCACTATTCCCAATGTTTGATATGTTAGCATATCCAAAGTTTTTTTTATCATATACGGTCTTTCTAAGTTGTTATTTTTTTCTTGAAATGTTTGGATATCCAAAGTTTTGAAGATAGCTAGTCAGTTTTTTATAAGTTGACTTCATATTAGTTTATCCGTTGAATAATTATTTTTTTTTACATAACCTCTACTGTTCGAACTATTGTTACTAATTTTTTTATTATTATTGTTATAAAATAGTATAATAAATGTTTTTCATACGTAAGAGACCTGCCACACTGCATTCCTTCTTAAATGTTTACAGAGCAGTTCTGACAGACTTAAATGTTTACCTAACAGGCCTCACAGCCTTAAATGTTTACTTAACAAGCTTGTTACAATACATTTCCTTCCGTTTTTTTTTATATGCAATGTTCTCTACAGTCAATGTGGGCAATATTGTTCTTCAGTGGCATTGTTGGTTCACTGGTTCATGCTTGCTTATTGCATGTTCACTGATTTCTTATTTGCCTGTTGTTGTTGTTCTTGTTTTCTTGTTGGTCTTGTTGCAGTTTGCACGCTTAGGACTCTTCAACCGCGATTGGAACTGTCCTTCTATCGTTCCCCATTGACGGGTGGGTTTGGGTGTCATGTTTAGCTTCGCTTTCTATTTGCAGTTTGCAGGTGGGAAATTTGACTGTTGGGGATGCCTGAATCGAAATCCTTATGCAGAACACCTTTGTATGTGAGGAGAAAATATGATTTCCTTTTTGTGATGCATCATTGTGGCTTTGATGGAGGTAGGTTCTGTGTCAAACATTGGCCTTCTATTGTTCCCCGTTGACGAGCGAGTTTGGGTTCTGTGATTAGCTTCGCTTGCTATTTGCAGTTTGCAGGTGGGAAATTTGACTGTTGGGGATGCCTGAGTCGAAATCCTCCTGCATAACATATTTGTATGTGAGAAGAAAATAAGATTCCCTTTTCCTATGCGTCACTGTGGCTGTGATGGAGGTTGGTTTTGTGTCTAACATTGGTGATCAGGGACGAGACGAAGACAACATTACAGTCATGCTTCTCTGGTCAAAGTAATCACATACAAAGATGAACTACAAGAGGATTTTGATCACTCCAAATATTGAAAAATACCAACCATGAAAACCACACATTTATTAATTGCTTACACAGTGGCAGGCCTTTGGACGGTCCTACCAGCTTTGAATTTTACCTGACAGGTCTCACAGCCTGAAAATTTTGGTTAACAGATGTGTTACAATACATTTTCCTCCGAATTTTTTGATACAATATTGTGTGTAGTGAATTTGGCCAATATTGTTCTTCACCGGCATTATTGGTCGGCTGGTTGGTGCTTGCTTCTTGGTTCGCTTGATGTTTCTTATTATTGTTTGATTCAACTTTGCAGGGTTCGGGTCTAGCGGTTGCAGTTGGGCTTTTTGGTGCTTCTTAATTGGGTTGTTATTTGCTTCTTGCTCTTGTTTGCTTAAACTTTGCGATGTTGGGGTACTGCATCTATAGTTGGATCTGTTGTTACATGGTTTTACAGTTGGCTCCCCGGAAAATACTATTAAGATAAAATAATATGCAAAATTTTGCAGTGGATGTAAATTACATCTCTTATGGCGTGAACTTGAGTTTTTCGGGCTCCAACTATATTTCATAGCTGACGGTGTTTTTTCCATAGTTAATGTCTTTATATGAATTCATAGTTACGAGAGTAAGTTTTGCTATGTGAGCGATAAAATTCTTCTCTCCCTTTCTTTTTCTTCTTTTAAACTTGCCCCTTTTTTCCTTTTGTTCTTCCCCTCTATTATGTGTTTTTGGTTCTATACGTTGCCATGTTTCTGTGGTCGCGGCTTCCCAAGGTGGCCAATTGACAAATCGTTATCTCGATTTATATATTCACATCATGAGTCCAGCCGAATGCCATTCATTTTCATATTTATCCAATTTCTTCTAAACTTGCCCATTTTTCCCTTTTGTTCTTACCCTCTATTATGTGTTTTTGGTTCTATACTTTGTCACGTTTCTGTGCTCGCAGGTTCCCGGTGTGGTGAACTGAAAAATAGTCATCTCCATCTATATATTCACATCACGAGTCCGACCAACCGTCGTTTGCTTGCATACTTAGCCAATTTTATGAACGCGGCTTCGCGGATAGGTGCTATCAAACTCTGGTAACCCATGTCCGGGGTATACATCTTGCACCCAAAAATTTTGTGCTCTACAATTTGACCCTGGACTCCTCTAACTGAAAACCATGCCTCTACCTACGATGACTCCGTCCGTCTGACCTACCTTTCCATACTTAGTCCAGTCTTCAAAGTTTCGCGGGTTCACGTGTTCCCGGGTTCAGAAAATTATAAAAGAATTTTTTTGCTCCCCTCCATCCATGCCACCTTCTACCCTTCCCATTGAACATTAATTATGCTTTTAAAACTGACAACCGACCACACAGGTTTGAAAAGATTGGCTTTAATAAGCGGAAAGCTAGAGGACATCTTCCATTAAAATGCATAAATAGGCGAATATTATGGGATCTGATAAAAAAATTTGCATGCATTTTGAATTTGCAAAAATGTTGGCTATTTTAGTTTTTTAAAGGCATCATCATAGTAACAATGCAATATTTTACTACCACGCTGCCATTCGTGAATGTGTCATCCACAGAGGTCTTGACGTCATGTCCCTCTTTAATATTGTTCATATGTTACAGGTTGTCATATTTGAGAATCTGCTTGGATATGGGAATGTTAATACGTGCTATTAATGACTATTCAATGCACATATTAAAAAATATTGGCATTAATAAGCGAAAATATCGAGGGCATTTGCCATTAAGAAGAATTAAACCAAAATCTACGGAAGATTATACTGTCATCCTCCAGCGTTGATTTTAAATACTTATTCCCATTTCTCTCTATCATCTAAGAGTTGGGCTTTAAGGTGCCTTCGTTGTAATGTTCCTAGTCATGGACATGTAAGATGAGAGAATGGTTTTATGTGATGTCATCTTTGAGTGAAAAAAAACTCTGTTAGCCAACAGAAACTCAGACAGGAAAAAAAAAACAAACAAGTATCTTTTGATTGGTGTTCTCCCTGTATTTGATGCTTTGGTTGGTTGAAAGGCCTGCCTGAAGATTTGTGTGTTGATCTTCTTTGTTTTCTTACTGGGAGTTGGAAGGGAGCTTCAGGTCATTTGCAAAATGCTCCTTCGTTGAAGTATATAGTTTCTTCCAACAACATAGATTTGGCAAGTGTATCAAATTCTATAGAGCACACAAGAATTTGTCTTCCGTCAGAGGAGTCGCACTTACTGTGGCTTGTAAAATGATCTCTAATTTTCGGAAATGACACGAAATATTACTCCATTCGAGAATATACTCATAAGGAAATTATAAATTTGGATCGTCGCGAGTATGAGAAACTGTATGGGTGGTTAAAACGACATCCTAAAATTACAGAAGTTTCTATTTCAAAGTTTGTTGAGCTACTTCTGGGTGTGGTAACAGACTTGATATAAAACCATATTGTTTGTCAAAGTTTGTTCATTGTCGTATGGATGTAGTTACAGACTCCACATACAATAAACTTTCTATCGCTACTACCCATTTTTTTTTACTATTCTTATGCATATGATTGCATCTGGGTCGATGAGTTTTCCCCTCTTTGCATGAATATTCCCCTCCTACTTGAAGCTGGGTATATAACCAGGGAACGACGCTCTCAAAACTTTCTAATCCCTACATCAACATTTAACTGGAAAAAGTTAATGGGAATGAATTCTGGGGACTTCGCAACACTTTCTGAGGATTAATTTATACTACCACCTTCTGCAAGAAGTTTCACATGTTTAGGTAATGATTTGGTTTTTGAAAATCACCTTTTACTACCACCTTCATGTAATCATTTTATTTCATTCTTTAGAAGAGACCTTAATGTAGTGGAGTATTCCAGAGTTGTTTCCACCTAATGTCAATCTTCATGTTGTTTCCCTTGCTTTGGATAAGGAAAATGCATTTCTTCTGTTGCAGTTGATGTGATATTTGAAAAAAAAAATCTTTAAAAAATACAATTTCTTATTTTTTAAAATATAGAATGTATTTTTTGAACACATGGTTGTTCGAAAAGTTTTAGGCATTTTTTGGGATTCACGTCCTTCAACGATGTTAATTAATCACACAATTAATATTGCTTGTGCCAATGCAATTGAGTCGTCGTCCACCATGGAAATTGCATTAACACTACAATGTTAGATAATAGATGTCTGACATGTACCTAATGTCAAGGTCATTATCGCACAGGACACCCAACTTCCAAATATTTATGGACTCAAAGCAACATTGTAGTTGTCATGAGAAAGAAACACTAAAGTCGGTGGTCTTTGCAGGTCTGACAATCCTGTAGTTTAAGTGCTTTGACAATGGCAACCTTGCTTGTTCACCGCATTGTCGCACTACAGTCAATAGCAATGTTCCCATTGCTACCGCCAATGTCAATGTCTGAAGCCGAAGCTATCTTGAGCCTGGGGTCACCGCGAATGTGGATGCCTGAAGGTGAAACTACCTGGAACCTAGGATCACAACTTCTTACACTTGACATTAGTATCAAAAGTGATCGAAAGTTGATTGTATGTCGAGTCTGTTACTGCATCCATAGGTCGCTCAACACTCTTTGACATAGAAACTGGTTGTCTGTCAATTTTGTTACAACTTTGGCATAAAACATTTTATAATTTTAGAATGTTGATCCAAATGCGCATACAGTTTCTCACATTCATGGGTATCCAATTTTATAATTTCCTTCTGAGTGTATTCAGGCATGGAGTAATATTTGGCGTCACTTCCGAACATTCTAGACCATTTTGTGGGCTTCCATGTCTGCCACCCCTACGAAGAAAGATATATTCTGATGTGATCTGTAGCATTTGATACACTTGTCAGATATGTGTTGTTGGAAGAAGCTATGTACTTCAACAGAGGAACATTTTGCAGTTGGCTTGGACATCCCTTCCAATTTACAGTAATAAAACAAAGAAGTTCAACATACAAATCTTCAAGCATGATTTTCAACCAAACAGATGATCGAATACAGGGAGAATAGCAGCCACAACATACTTGAATTTGTTTTTGTCTCAGCTTTTGTTGCCTAACGGAATTTGTTTCCCCCAAATCTAACGTCACATAAAACCACTCCCTCGTCTTTGAATTGGGCCTGAATCAGATTTCTAAGTTGTCTTGGATGTCAATGATCAGGAACATTACAAGGAAGGCACCTTAAAACCCAAGTTTTCGATGACAGAGGGAAATTAACACTTCACAAAGTATGGAATGTTGAATAACCAGCCAATGCATGCAGGCCATATCTAGAAGAGACAAGCTATTCAAAAATTTGGGATAGATCTAGTTGGCAGCACCAATGAATTCCAAGACCCAAAATTGATATTCAACTCGTTGTTTTTTACGAATCAAGTATTTGATGGTCAAGTTGAAATCTATAAAAGACTGTCCACAAGATTCATTATTTTACATATTTGTTTTTATTTTTATTTTTGTCGGCAGCAGGCCAAATCGCAGTCATTGTGGAAAATAATCTCAGCTGTATTTTGTAACCCAACTTATTTGAATATAGAATATTTGCAGTTTTTTTATGGTGTTTTCCAATCTCTGGTATTTCTTTTTATTTTATTTTGTACATTTTTTGTGTGTCGTTAAACATGGACGACAAGCTTTTCTTTCTGCTGCCCAACACTTCGATTTAAATAAAGACTACTCTGTTTGTTCCTTACATTTTACATGGAAGAATAATTTGTCATAGGCCATACTTATGTCGCGCCCACCCTATACTTAAAGAAAGAAATGGGAGGACTCATCCTGCTTTCATTCTTCAGGGTCCCATAAATAGAATGAATCAATGAATATTACAACAAGGAAACTCAAGTGTTGACGTCATGTTCATGTTCAATATTTTGCATATATTGCAGCTTCTTCTATTTGAAAATATCTGTGCATATACAAAAATGTTGCGTCAT
>JASDQU010738540.1:30054-57885 GCA_032191745.1 Picea mariana | reverse complement strand
ATATTCTTTTTTTTCTTTCTATTTCTTATGGGTTTCAACGAAATTTGCGAACCAAACAACATCCTGCAAATTGGAAGATGATTTACATTTGAACCAAAAATAATCTATTAATATATATTAATATGAATACTATTGGAATAAATATAAAAACTTTCTCTTAGCCAATACTTAGCCAATTATCTAACCACCGGGTCCCGGGTTTGCAGTAACCAACACTTATGTCCCATGTTCCGTCATATACATCTTGCACCCAAAGAACTTCTGTGATCTGCAATTTATGCTTTTACTAGTAGATTGGCTTTTACCAGGGGTTCAAAAAGATTGCCATTAATAAATGAACAGTAGATTTTCTTATGTGAGATACTTATCCCTTTTCCCCTTTTCTTCTTCCCATCTATTACTGCTTTCTGGTTATATACTTAGTCGCCTTTCTATGATTGCGGGTTACGGGGTTGGCGGGCTGACATATCTTCATCTCCATCTATATCCTCACATGACGAATCCGACCAACCACTGTTCCTTTCCATACTTAGCCAAATTTATGGCCGCAATTGTCAGGTTGGCACTTTCGAACTCTGTTGCTTCTTGTTCCGTGATATACATCTTGCACTCAAAACTTATGTGATCTACAATTCCATCGCGGACTCCTCAAACTCAGAAGCTTCACTCTAGCAAAGTTCACAAATGTTTCAAAGTATGTTTCGTTGCCTTTCATCCCCACTAACTTCGCTTCCTTCCTGATATACATTAATTATGGTCTTACTAGTGACAACTGAACACACTAGTATGAAACAATTGGCACACAGACCTCCGCCATATACAAATTGATTGTCAGACTCCGACATCTTCTCCTCTTCCGTGTTACACATTATGCATTCAAATGTTCTAAGCAATACAATTTTACCATTGGGGCCTCATGTCTTTTGGGGAGACCTTGTCACCTTATTTCGGATCCTCGTGTTGGCGGGTTCATGAAATCTCCAATTCCTAGTCACTGTTTCCTGTTTCGCCCATCATCGTACTTCTTTCCAAATATGCAACACTAAAGGTTTAATACCAAAATGCCATCATGCAACAACCGTAAAGATCGTCATTAATAAGAAAAAGTTTCGAGGACTAACCATCCCTACAGAACTTGTCCAGAAACATGCAAAGAAGATCTTGTCAGGTAATGGCAAAGCTTTTACAAATTTCAATATATTAGCAAAAACAAGTATGGGCCAGTGTTTCCCTATTCCATACTTGGACACTTTTTCGATTGCGGGTTCCCAGATTGATGGCCTCAAAATTGTATTTCAAATATTCTATGGCTTGCAAACAGTGCCCGAAGTTCCGCGATATACAATTTTTCCACTGGAATGCCCCATCACGAGCCTAGTCATCCACCATTTTTTTTCTTTCTATTGCTTATGGATTTCAAAAAAATTTGCGAACCGAATAACATCCTGCAAATTGGAAGATGGTTTACATTTGGACCATAAATAATCTATTAATATATATTAATATGAATACTATTGGAATAAATATAAAAGCTTTCTCTTTAAATTTTCCCTGTTTTCTCCCCCTCTATTATCCCTTTTTGGTTCTATATTTAGTCACATCTCTATGATCACGGCCTCTTGGATTTGTAGATTGGAAGATGCTTATATTTATCTATATCTTCACACCATGAGCCCGACCAACCATGGTCCCTTTCAATACTTAGCCAATTATCTGACCATCGGGTCCCGGGTTTGTGGTATCCAACACTTATGTCCCCTATTTCATCATATACATCTTGCACCCAAAGAACTTTTGTGATCTGCAATTTATGCTTTTATTAGTGAGAACTCACTAGGGGTTCGAAAACATTGGCATTAATAAATGAACAATAGATGTTCTTCTATGAGATACTTAGCCCTTTTCCCTTTTCTTCTTCCCGTCTATTATAGCTTTCTAGTTATATACTTAGTCGCCTTTCTATGATCATGGGTTCCAGGGTTGGTGGGATGACATATATTCATCTCCATATATATCCTCACATGACGAATCTGACCGACCGTTGTTCCTTTCCATACTTAGCCAAGTTTATGGTCACTGTTGTCGGGTTGGCGCTTTCAAACTCTTCTGCTTCTTGTTCCGTGATTTACATCCTGCACTCAAAATTTTTGTGATCTACAATTCCAAATATGCAACACCAAAGGTTTAATACTAAAACGCCATCATGCAACAACCGTAAATATCGTCATTAATAAGCAACAATCTTGAGGACTAACCATCTCTACAGAACTTGTCCAGAAACATGCAAAGAAGATCTTGCCGGGTAATGGAAAAGCTATTACAAATTTCAATATATTAGCAAAAACAAGTCTGGGACAGCATTTCCCTATTCCATACTTGGACACTTTTTTGATTGCGGGTTCTCGGATTGACGACCTCAAAATTGTGTTTCGAATCTTTCGCGACTTGCAAATAGTGACCGAAGTTCCGCAATATACAATTTGTTCGCTGGAATGCCCCGTCATGAGCCCAGTCGTCCGCCGTTCCTTTCAATACTTAGCCCCAAGTTGGATGTATCTCCATGACATTGTACATTTATTGTGTATCAAGTTCGGCCTACCGTTTCCCTATTTCATACTTAGACACTTTTTCGATTGCAGGTTCCTAGACTAGCGGGCTCAAGATTTTGTTTCCAATGTTCTATGACTAGCAAACAGTTCTCGGAGTTCCGTGATATATAATTTGTCCACAGGAATGCACCATCATTCCCTCTTCCATGTTACACGTTCTGTGGTCAACACTCCCGAGATATACAATTTGACCCTCGGGCCCTCACCTCTGCTGGTTGTATCTTGTAGCCCTATTTCAAAGCATCACCAACCGCTTTCGATAATTATCCATTCCTTAATTGGTGTTCCCTGTCCCCACCACCTTCCTACTCTCTGGAAATGCAATTGGCAAGATTTAATGCTAGCACTTCGGCATGCATGAACCTTAAACATGTCATTAATGAGCGAAAGGCTCGAGGAGATGTCCCACACTTCTTCCACATACAAATTGATCGTTGGACTCCCATATCATCCCCTCTTTTGTGGTACACATTTTTTATTCAAGTTTTGAGACATACAATTTGACCCTCAGGAAGTCACGTCTCCTGGGGAACCATTGTCACCCTAATTTTGAAGCTCGTCCGACGACTTTCCATACTTTCCCATTTCATGGAATCTCTTTCGTGGTTCCTCGGGTTGGCGGGTTCATGAAATCTCCAATTCTTAGTCACTGTTTACTGTGCCCGACCAAGGTTTAATGCTAATAGTTCATCATGCAACAATCGTACATACCGTCATTAAAAAGAAAAAGTGTCGATGAGATAATGAAATTTAAATGAAGCTCGACTCCTCGAATTTAAATTAATTTATCTTCTCTTATTTTCTCTTTTCTGCCCAGAGACATGCAGAAAAGATCTTGCCATGCAGTGGGATATATATTACAAGTTTCAATATATTAGCGAAAATGAATCCGCCCAGTCGTTTCTCTATTCCATACTTGAGCCACTTTTTTGATTGCGGGTTCCTGGATAGGCGGGCTCACGTTTGCACTTCCATTATTTTGTGTCCTGCAAACATTACCCAGACTTCCATGCTATACAAATTGCCCTCTGGACTGTCCTATCATGCCCTCTTTCGTGTTATGCATTTTGCACTCAAAAAGTTCTGAGACATACAATTTGACCCTCACACCCTCACCTCCAATGTTTGTACCTTGTAACCCTATTTTGAAGCCCGCCCAACCACTTTCAATAATTAGACACTCCTTAATTTCTCTTTCCCGTCCCCGCAACCTTCGTACTTCTTTCTTAATATGCAATTAGTAACCTTTCATGCTAACAACTCACCATGCAGGAACCGTCAACATTGTCATTAATGAGCGAAACGCTCAAGGAGATCTCCCATTAATACCCATTAAACCAAGATCTGTGGAGAGTTATATTGTCCCTTCCGATTGTTCATCTCAAACACGGTCGTCGCGTTGGCCCGTTCAGGAAATATCTAATACTTAATTTCTCATTGTCGTATCTTCCATGTTCACACTTCTATGTATGCAATTACTAGTCTTTAATGCTAACAACGCATCATGCAACAGCCATCGAAATTGCCATTAATGAGAGAAAGTCTCAAGGAGATCTCCCATTCACACGCATTGGACCAAGATTTGTGTAGTGTTATATTATCCCTTCCAACTCTTCATTTCAAACATCGTATGGAGCAAACAAATGTTCTTGTAAACTTATGGCAGCAGGTCGACAACAGTTTTGTGGAGATATAGTGAGTATCTTCGGACGTTAGGACCAGAAATTCAAGTGGTCCAGGGCATACTCTTACTATTCATCCCGTTTCACCCAGAATGAAGTGATTTGGACCTCTGGAATCTCTCATGCAAGCTACGTCCCTGAGGTTTTTGACTGTAAGGAGGTGGTCTCTTGGTGCACTGAAAAATATATTTCAGGCCAAAGAATTATTCCACTGCACGACCATTCTTCTGTTTCTTTGTCACCTCAGGTGTTCCGCAAGATGTTAATATTGTCAGAGCCAACATTGACCTTCAGAGGAAAAGAATGCAAGCAGTTCCTAGAAAAACATGATAACGGGTTGGACATATTAGCCGAGTTCCTCGAAGACCCGACAACAGTTCCTAAAGATATCACAAAGTTGCAGGTAAGTTCCTTTAGAAATCCATTCTGGGAAATTGCTTGGTTGTTTACAAGAATAACGGGACAAGCATCCACGACAAGCATTTCCCATATAATTATTTATATTTTGTACTTCACAGTCAAGGAACAATTCATTTTCGATTGGGGGAAGCTAATTTCCATTGAAATTTGTTCCCAGCTGTCACGATTCAAAGAATCGAATAAATTTTATATGTCATCCTACTTGATTTTCGCAATAGTGCATTGTTGTTCGTTTCCAAAACTCTCTCTTTCCAAGAAAATAAACTGTGAATTCGACCCAGTAACATTCTCGTACCAAGCCCTATGAAGGCACAAGGCCTCCCATTGTTTTTATGAGGTTTTTAATGACTTTGTCTCAGTGTTCAAAGATATATTGTTAGGAAAGGATGCTCCCCAGATGTTTGGCCAGGCAACCAAGTTTTTGGACAGGAAGGGGACACTTGAACAAAAGGAAAATCACAGTGTAATAATGGTCTTTGGCTCCAAGGAAAATCTTGCTTTCCTTAAATTCCACATCATGGACAAGATGTTTGTTACAGAAATAGCAAGGCAATACAACCACTGGTTGCATTTTTTCCATGACAAGAAAAAAAAACCAGTTCATTCCTCTGCCCTAGAAAGTCAGGGACTTTATGTGCAGAAACATCAACAAGATTGACGAATTCGCAGGCCATTTCAAGAACTTGAACCTAACATATGATGAAAGGATAAAAGGGTTCGACCCTAATGGGATTTTTCGACAACATTTACTATCAGTTGGCTTTAGCAGCTCTTTTATCCATAGACGCCTGACCGAAGACAGAGACAGTGATGACAAGACTCCTGCTTCTGACGATTGTGACGTAGAGACATTGCAAAGCGCAATTGAATTGTACAGACAACAGGGAAAAGTATCCGGTGAGAAAAGTGTCCAGTCCCCGTCCAACACTCCCAAGAGCACGACATCACAAAGAATCACTTCAATGACCCACCCCAGTAAGAAATCAACCCAGAAATATTCAAACGAAGGAGGATATAAGAACCATCCTCGCACAAAAGTTGATAGTTCTCACAAATTTCCCCTGACAAAGAAGAGAAAAAACATTGTAGGGTAGGCAGACGAACCCAAAATTGAAAGTGAGCAGATGCAACTTGAAATTGAAATTCTGATGCACCATAGTTCCACAATGGAAATAGTTGAGACCGACATTTTTTACGAAGATGAATCCTTCGTATTCCAGAGCATTGTTTTTGACATCCAATCTAAAAATTTAATCATTGAAAAGAGAGATGTAATAAATAAGAAAGGCAAATCTCGTACAGAGATTAAATTTAGGAAAATGCGTTCATCCCAAATATCTTGATTTCACCGCGTAACCAGTGATGCTCTTGATGATTCCATTGGAGGAATTGAAGCGGAGAATGCCAGACTGAACGACCGAGTCAAGGAATTGGAGGAGGCTTTTATTGCTACCCTAGAGTTTGCCAGACCTTTAGAAAAAACTGTGCCTTCTACCCCTACAACCAAGTTAAAAGGATACTCCAACATCCTTACATCGTGTATATCCCTTGTAGAGAATAACATCAAGAAAATAATGCAGCTAGTTACTGAATCCTGGGAAACATCACAAAATATAGCTTCCTTTCGAAAGAGGGAAAATGATTTGCACGAACATTTGCAGACGAATTTAAAAAATGATCAATGTTTCTATGAACAGATGGTGACTCCTTTTACCAACCATGCCATCAACATCTCGGATCTGAAAAGAAGACAAGAGGATCTCCCCTCCCCAAAGCGAATCAAACAATTAAAATCATGCTGGCAAAATAAAGTTAAGAGCCTGCAGCTCATTGTCGAATCATGTGAACAAGCCATATCATAAAAAGAAGAATTATTCAGAAACCTGACCCAAATAGACTTAGCTGGAAGTACCAACGAGGTTCAAGACCCAAACTTAATCCTCAAATCCTTGCCAATGACCAAAGAAGCCTTCAATGAACAACTTGATATTTTAAAGGGGTTGTCTTTAGAAAAGTTTTATGGCATCCTTGAATATCGTGTAGATGAGCTCGAGAACTGGCTACTGGACTATTCGACACACAATGAAGAAATTGAACAGGCTCTGCATAGTATTTCTGTGGATCTAAGGAAATTAGAAAACGAGCTTTTCGACATAGAAATCCAGGATGAAATCAATGTGGCCCCCATGAGAAGCTACATTGAATAATGGCTCCAACTGAGAATGGACAAGCTCATCGACGAAGGGCAACAAACGGTTGGAATGATTCCAGCCACCATCGACGACAATAATGAAAACGCATCGGCTTCATAGAAAGTCTATACTGATGTCATCTTGTTTTATTTATCAATCCATTTATTCTACCTCTTTAAATAGAAATCTCTAACCAAACACTCATAACTTCCAATTTCTTCTTTTCGGGTCTACCTCTCTACCGTCGTGCACTTCTTCTTTCTACATTCCTAATTCTTGTACTTATTTCTTTTATGGTCTGTGGGAGCCCCAATCCCAGTCTATATGACAAATGCATTTAAATTTCTAGAAATATGGAATAGATTCCAAAAATATGTAATAGTCATTATTAATTTTTGATCAATTTCAAAGAAAACTAAATCGGGAATGCTAAATTTTTTTTCCTTGAACTATGTTGGATGTTAGGAAATTGTGTTTATTATATTTGAATGTTTAATGTGTGTGTTTCCTGGTACTTTTTTCCAGGAACCTTTGTTGCAAGACATTATTAATATTTGATAAATTTCAAAGAAAACTAATCCGAAAATGCTAATTTTTTTTTCCTTCAACTATGTTGGATGTCAGGAAATTGTGTTTATTATATTTGAATGTTTAATGTGTATGTTTCCTGGTCCTTTTTTCCAGGAACCTTTATTGCAAGTCATTTAGACATAAATTTTCTAAGTCCCATGTTTGAACTATACACAGCCCAAGAAAACATTGTCTCGTTCGCATATTAACCTTGGGGGTCATCTACAAGTCAAATGTCACAAAGTCATCCTTTGCATGGATACCAAATGTACTTCAACCTGCTTCCCACATGTCTGTGCTCGGTCCCACCATAACAGTGCATTTATTCCCATTCCAACCTGGCAAGGACTACGCTGCCATGCATCACTTGTTTCTCTAGCCTTATCTCATAATAATTTGACATTGTTTGCTTCCATATATATATTTTCACCTATTAATCACTAGGCAAAGCCCCAAGTTAACCCTTATATAAATCCCTAGATATTTCTTTATTATATTTTATATTGTTATATTTGTGTTGTTGGCTAGACCATTTAATTGTAATTGTAATCTCTCTCTCTCTCTCTCTCTCTCTCTCACACACACACACACACACACACACACACACCAAGGAGACCTGGTTTTAGAATGATCTCATATTGTACATTTGTTCTATTGTAAAAGGAGGTTTCCCCATCAAATAGGCTCCTCTTTTATTCTTCTATCTGATTCTCAAGGCATGGAGTTACTTCTCTTTCTATTTCCAATCTATTTGGGTGTTCGTAGCCTAACATTTGGTATCAAAGCATAAGATCCAAGGGTTTTTCTCCTTCAAACGAGTCACCTTGGAATTTTCTATATAACTATTTTATAAAATGCCTCATATAGAAAGAAAAATTCAAGCTTGAGAAGACATAGAAAAGTACTTGTGGTAAAAAATCTAGGTTTAGTTTCAATACATTTTTGGAGGTATAGCCTGTGGAAATTAGGGTTTGAGTAGTCCTAAATCTAGCCTCAAATAGGTGTTCTTGGTAAACCAACCATAAAAAAAAATTTGGAAAGTTTTAGATAGTGCAATTTTCGAGATATTAAGGAAACATAGTTAAGTACTTGTGGTAAAAATTGCAGGTTTTGTTTCACTATAATTTTACATTTATAGTACGTGGAAATTATGGTTTTTAACTAGTCCTAAAACTAGTCTCAAACAAGTGTTCTTGGTAAAACAACCATAACTTTTTTTGTGGAAAGTTTTAGATAGTGCAATTTTTGAGATATTAAGGAAACATAGTTAAGTACCCATGGTAAGCATTTCAGGTTTTGTTTCACTATAATTTCACATTTATAGTATTTGGAAATTATGGTTTTTAACTAGTCTCAAACAAGTGTTCTTGGTAAAACAACCATAACGTTTTTGGGGGGACATATCCAACATCGAATATTTTAATATCCTAAGGAGACATGTCACATACCCTTTAAAATATATATATATACTCTTATTCTCTATATTTTTTGAGTTACATATTGTGGAAGTTAATGTTTTTGACTAGTCCTACATCTAGTCTCAAACAAGTGTTTCGGGTAAAACAAACATCTCTTATTCTAGAAAGATCCAATTTGAGTGACACTAGTTCCATTAGAAAGAGGATAGATCATAGTGTTTCAAGTCCAAATTTCATAATCATATACAACAAATTGGACATGTTTCATTCTGTATAAGTTCAATCTCTAGAAAGGGCCAAGAATCAACAAGTTTCTGGAAAGTTACCATAACTTTTACTCGACACATCAAATTTTAGTCAAACCTATGACATTGTAGAGAAGAAATATCAGATTAATATAGGCCAAAATTTTATACTTTGAAGGGATGAAATTTCATATATATATAAAGAAAGGTCGGTCAGCATGACAATCTCCAAATTAGGATTTTAAAGGTACATAACTTACAATTTGCATAACTTTTGATTGGAAGATCTATTTTTGGTGATTCAAAAATTGTGATAAAGCGAAGAAAGAGGAGTATTATTATTATTCACATGGTAAAGGGTTCTACCAGAATACACACTCCTTTTAAACTTTCATAGAACTCACACATGGCACCTAAAGAAAGTGATGACTTAGAAAACAAGGTATCCCAATTGAAGAACCAAGTTAATGAAATGAGTGGTAGTATGTTAAAATTAGTGGACTTCTCACATTCTCAAGAAATCCTTAAAAGGAACATAGAAGATAAAATGGAAAATTTGATGGATCGCGGACCACAATTTACTAGGCCTAACCCATTGGGATAGTAGGATGGATAGAAATTTCTATGGAAGTAATTAATTAGGCACAAAATGCACTACTAGTTAGATATACCAAAGTATATATCAACCTAATCCCTTAGATAAAATATTATCAAGGGTTACACCATTTGCATTTACTTACACTATAATTAAAGCCCTATGAGTGATAGACTACATCAACCCAAAAAAACACTAAAAGCCCATTCATGAGAAATTGCTACTTCATATTATGCTTGTATATAATGACAACATCTCTAACACATATTAACTCCAAAGCTCATGATAAGAGAAACATTTTTCCAAGTGATAAGAGACATGTTGAATGGTGGTGTAGATTACAAGTTTGAATGCATTAGAAATGCAGAGGTCTTATACTAGGCATTTTGGCCAGTCGTGATGTAAAAACACCTTCTATACCCCATTCTCAACTTCAATATCACTCATAACGAAAGAACCATCTATTTAGGAAACTAATAACAAAGATCCTGTATATCCTAGTTTTTCTAAAACTTATTAATTAATCAATATCCAATAAGGTATTCTAGGGATATGCATAAACAAAGATATAAACCTACATTATGGTTCATGTGTCCTCATGGTTAATGTGTTGGTCAGTTAGATCATATTGTAGGCTTAGGGCTTGACAATGTTGTTGGGATTTGATTCTAGTAAAAGAAAGCTAAGCCTTCTTTCAATAGAGTCGTTTATGGGCAAGAGGATTGTGGCACCAATATTTTATGGACTCGAGAGAAAATCACAATTGTCTAATCTAGTAGAAAAATGTGTAAGTAAGGTAATGAATCACCATATGACATACATTGGTTTTAAGCAAATTATGTCTTTCAAATTAGTGGTTTAAATATATATTATTAATTTGCTTACCGTATACAATTTATTGTAGGAAGTCTAGGTCGACGAATTCATTACCCCATGAGCTAACTTTTGCAAATATTAATAAATCATTTGATTTGTTGTTAGAAAGAGTGAGCTTGAGATGTGTTCTCCATCTCCAACCAATTATATCCTCCATTCTCTCCTCACCAACTATTATATATGTAGGAGATGGTCAATTTCATTCCTTCGTAAAGGCTTTGTCACCTCTTATGAAAGTATGCTATGCCCACTGGCTCAAGGATGTGTTATTTGTTTGGATCTGGTCTCAATTAGATTAAAAAGGGCTAGCTACATATAACTTTTGAAGATAGATGGTGTTAAACATCAGATGTTTATGTTAGAGAAGGTATTTCATATGATCTTATGGAGTAAAGCTTTACATCTTTAAAAATTCATTAGTAAGATTATCAAATTGTTTACAGCGTTTCCATTTTCACGATAATTTATGTCACTACAATAACACACTATGTTATACAAGAATTTGRAAGTAAGATAAATATTTTTAAGATTTAGYATTTAAATTTAATATATATATATATATAWATGTTTTTTAAAATCACTTTCAAATAATAATTAGCATTTTAAATATGTACCAATGAACATTGGTCATTGTTATATGAATCACAAGTTAAAAAGAAAGAATGGTTAGTGAACAATTCGTCATTACCTTGTCAAATTTTATGTATTACAAATAGTTTCAAACTATGATTTTAAAAGTTCTGACCTAAATAATTATTTTTTTAATTATTTTTTAAAGTATCAAATTATATTTATCATAATATTTATTCATCTATATATTTTTGTTTATTTTAAGGCTTGTACAACAAAAAAGAGTTAAGAGTTGGAACATGCACCTAAAATTCTATCAACATGTATTCTGACTTTGGGGAAACACAAATCTTAAATTGTGAGTACAAAAATTTGAGATTTATGTATTGAAATTCAAATTATGCGTATTGTATCAAAATCTGATTATGTCCCGAGGTGCACATTGAAGTCATATAAAGGTTGTGGACCCTTATCCATATGAAGTAATGACTTCGTGTAAAGATGTTCAAATCATATCCCTAGGAGTGTACAAGTTTGTGTTTATGGGCCTCTTTATGATTTGATTTGGTATAGAGAGGTCCACATAAATGATGTGGAGATGTGCATTAAATAATGTATTGCAGAGCATTGGATACCATGGTGTGTAAAAGCTCATTACATAAGCAACTTGCATGATATTAATGGAGTGTTGACCATCTTTTAATTAAAGATTTTATTAGAATTTAATAAAGTATGTTAATTGTAGGTTTTTTTTTGAATATTTAATGAAAAGTATTTTAAGAATTTAAAAAAAAAAAATTGATATTATATTTATAATTTAATTTTTTTAAATACTTAAAATGATATTATTATTGTTTTGAAATAGATTAAAATTTATTAAAAGTGAATTTTCTTGATTAAAATTAGTGTAAATATAAGAATTATATAAATTATTTTTATGAATTCAAGTGAAGTTTATATTTATTATGTGAGTTAATAAGAAATTTGTGGAAAGTTACATTTCCATTATGAATGAGAATTTTGATCATGAAACTTTGTTATTAAATATTTTGATATTTTTTTATTGATTTTTTGAAAAAATAAATAAATCAAAATGGAACTTTACATAACTCGAAAAAAGTATAAAACCACTAAAAAAATAATTTTTTTCGAGAATCAACTCATTCCATAACTTATCTTCAAAATTCAACTACAACTAAAAATAAAAAAAATTAATAACTCTTTTATCGACTTTAAAATTAAGTAGAATGAAATCACTCATAATTTTGCTAAAAACTCATAAACCAACAATCCATCCAATTGTTTTTAATTGCGTAATTGGTTTATTATTCAATCAACATTATTTCCATATCATAAAACCTTGTGGCTTCTACTTCTTCTTTTAGTTGATTAAGATTTTGTGGTTAGTTTTGATGAACATTAAGGTTTTCATATGCAAGGATTAAATCTATCTTGCAAGTGGGTTATATACTATGTTGCATTAAAATATGTAAAAAAAATATAATGTATAAGTTAACAATTTTTTAGTGAATAACCTTTAAAATGCTTTTCACATGTCTCTCACCCTTTCTCCAATAACCAATATTTACAATACCTTTTAGTGCATCGACGAACATTTATATCAAGTCTCTATCAATTTTTTTTTCCACGGGAAAGTTTCTCGATTATATACAACAGTATACAATGTTTTTACATAGCAGCATTACAATATCCATCCCGGAGACTCAGCAAGGTTTGATCTCAAGACCTCCTCCCAACACTTGGAGAAAGGTACACTTGTCTTACCATCTGAGCTGTCTCACGGGACTTCAAGTCTCTATCAATTACCATTGTTGTAAAACTAATAAACGATATGATTATGATCCAGATTATTTTGAGAACAAAATGAAGGCAGAGATATAACAATAAAATATACATACATATTGCAATAAAAATAGAGATACAATAATGCACAATTTTTATTAGTGAGAGAAATGTACAAAAACTATAAAATTATAGAGTGAATGATTCACTAGAATGGTGACAACGTATCTCTGAGAAGAGATGTGAAGGCTATGCTCATTCGCAAGAAGATGATGATGTTTACAATGAGGCTCTAGAGGCCTTTTTAACATAAAAAAAATACAAAACCCTAACCCCGAAAGATGAAACGCCAAAAGGTTTGCGGCCCCGATGGGGTAGTTGGTACGCCAATTTCCCAAGGGCGTAACTTTTGCATACGATCTTTGTTTGGGGTGCATGATAGCTCATTGGAAAGGTCTATCTAAGTACTACACATTTTACAGTCACACTTTGGCTAAAGCCTATAATGTGGATACGGTGGGCCCAAAAAACGTTGTTTAGGGCCTCAAAACGACCCTGAAAGTTTAGGACTCGAAAAGTTGTAGAAAAACTGCCAAGATGGAAATCCCTGTTTTGAGCCAGTGGAATAGGTGGGTGGCCACCGATCTCCGCTTGAATCATTCTCCCCCCCTTAGGAAGCAATGGTAGCCATTGCGTCAAGACCCTAGAGAAGATTTTGTTGAATCTGAACCTTGGTGAGTTGTTTGCCTTGCTGAATAAGTTGTCCAGCTTAGCTTGTTGAATGTTGTTATGATCCTGTTGTTGTAGGGGTTGGATCCATTTAACCAATCTAGCTGCATGATCTTCCTAAGTGTGGGAGGACTATGTCGATGAAAATGTAGCATGAAGAACATGAAGGGATTTATCATAACTTGGTCTGATTGGACAGTGTGGAGGTACCCCTGTAGGTGCAATAAGAATATCTTAGTGCTCTTCTACAATCTTGTTGATCTGCTTCTGCTGGATAGAAGTGTCTTGGGCCGAGGCTGTAGTGGTTGTAGTGTTCTTCTCTTCTGACCATATTCTGAAGAGGATAAACTTTGCGGTATGAGAGATTACTTTGTGACATTGTTTTGTCGGGACAGTAGTTGGAACTACCCCTGGTATCCTGTAAAGATGACCCCCTAGAGTAACAATGACGCTACGGGGTCGAGACTCATAAAAAAAATGACGCTTCCACATATATGGTTGGCCTAACATAACATCATAGACTTCCAATGGAGCAACATCACACAGTACCTCATCCTTGAAGGGCTTGATGTCGTATAACAGGTGACATTGTTGGCTGACACGAAGATCTCATCCCTAGCGAAGCCATCCGATGTTGTATGTCTACAGGTGTGGTGTTGTCGGAAAATCCAACTGCTTGACGACCTATGCTGACATGAGGTTCTTCTGGCTTGCGATATCAACAATAAAATGTAGCGGGGTCCCCTTCACCCACATATGTGAATGGAAGAGGTGCTCCAACTCCTCAGGATCCCCTGGTTCTTCGGGTTGGATTGTTGCGGCCACGACAGTAGCGGTGGGTTCTACATCAATGATCTGTCTCCTTTTATTATTATCTGAATCAGAGTTTGATTCGGGGTTCATCTCTGTTTCTTTGAGCTCGACCACCAATGACGTTTTTTAGCGACATTCATCGGTGTTGTGCCAAGGGATTTTGTGGAAGTTGCACCACTTCCCAGTGTCCTTCTTCATCTTCCCATTGCTCTTCTTTTCTCGCGACTTGGACTAATGGTCTTGAGGTTGGTTGTTCTGTGAGTTAGGGATGACTTTACCATACTTTGGTTGTTGTGGATTTGCAGACCCGAACTCCTGCTTTTTTTGTTGCTTAAATTTCTGTTCGTTTTTTACAACATATCGATAAGCGACTCCCAGTGATGAAATGTCTACAAATTCCATTTTAGTTTGGATGTACCTGTGAAGAGCCCCGTGGTATTTTAGAACCAAATGTCGCTCAGATTCTTTGATACCCACCTTGGTGCACATGGTATGGAATGTATTTGTGAACTCCGACACTATTTTTCCCCTCTCTTGATGTAGTGTGGTCCATCTCATGTACTGGTCATCATAGTTTTCCACAGGGTGATATTGCTCATTGACCACATCCATAAAAAAATCCCAAGTGGGCTCGGCCCCAAATATTCCAAACTCCTCTATGGAATTTTTCTCCCAGTAAGTTTCCCACCAATGCTTGACATGGGGGAGAGCCTTAAGGAGTGCAAAGGTGATTTTTTCTCTGTCAGAAAAATTGTGAACAAAGAAATAACCTTCTAGCAAATTTAACCATTTTTCCAAAGCATCTGCATCGATCTGACCTTCAAATATGGGAATATCAAAATTAACTTGTACCTTGAATGGGGAAGCATCTCCAAAGCGAATGCTCGATGAAGACACACCTCTTATTGTCGGCAATAGTTGAAGGATTTGGGAAAAAATCTCCAACATCTTGTTCCTCTCTTGCACGAGGGCTTCCGCGAGCAATAGCTTGATGGGATATTCTTCTCCCTTATCTCTCTTTTCTTCTGCCATGGGAGGTTGCTTGGGCTAGAGAGAGTAGTTGTCCTTAAGAGAAACTAGCTCGAGACCCAACTCTCTATACCTTGACCCCGTTGGGGACATGCACTAAGAAACAAAAAGGAGTAGCCTGCTCTGATACCATTGATCTAGATTAGTTTGAGAACGAAATGAAGGTAGAGATATAACAATGAAATATATAGAGATATTTAAATAAACACAGAGATACAGTAATGCACAATTTATATTAATGAGAGAAATGTACAGAAACTATAAAATTATAGAGTGAATGACTCGCTAGAATGGTGGCATCTTATCTCTCAGAAGAGATGTGATGGCTACGCTCATTCGCAAGAAGATGATGATGTTTAAAATGAGGCTCTAGAGGCTCTTTTAACATAAATAAAATCCAAAACCCTAACCCTGGAAGATGAAACGCCAAAAGGTTTGCGGGGCCTTATGGGGGTAGTTGGTACGTCAACTTCCCAAGGGCGTAACTTTTGCATACGATCTTTGTTTGGGGTGCACGATAGCTCATTGGAAAGGTCTATCTGAGGACTACACATTTTTCCGTCACACTCTAGATAAGGATTATAATGTGATTGTGGCGGGCCCAAAAAACATTATTTAGGGCCTCAAAATGATCCCAAAAGTTTAAGACTCGAAAAGCTGTAGAAAAACTGCCAAGGTGGAAAACCCTATTTTGAGCCAGTGGAATAGGTGGGTGGCCACTGATTTTTGCATGGATGTAGAATTGCTAGAAAAAAATATTAAACTCACTCTAAATAATATGGACATGGAAATACAAGTAAAATAATATAGGAACTTAATTAACAATAAAAAACAAATCTTCATCAACAAACTACAACATAATCTTTTAGATCTTTGTAAACATAACCCTAAATACTAAAAGCAAATTCTCTCTAGGAAAATACAATTGAACCTCAAATTTGACATATGCAAATTGTTATCTCAAACAATTATATGTTGTCCTTGTCAACACTAAATACTTTGTTAATGACATTCCTTACCACACCCCCCACACATACACAAATGAACTTGTTCTCTTCAACTTGCAAAATGAGAGGCTAAAGACATAGAAGGACAACATGTTGAAATTCTTAAGATCTATGGCTATGTACCTATCCCTCACATCCAAACCATGTTTAATACTTCATTAAGATAAGTGTTTCTTAAACAATGGAAGGAAGTTCCATTATACCTATCTATAACGTTAGGGACAAAAACAATCCTTATAGTCAGGGATGATTTTAGGGGCTAAATTTCGCTCATGGGCTAATTTTCCATGGTTTTTCCAAAAAAAAGATTCGCCATTCTAAAAATGATTCGCCCAAATTATATAGGATAAAATTATTTTACCTTAAAAATCGCCAAAATTTTATACAAACTATATAAAATCCTTAGAAATTTGAGTATTTTTATAGAAATATCGCCAACATTTTATAGTTAGCATTTGAAGGATTAGTAAGATTCGCCAAGGTTTATACATTTAAAAATAAATTTCCAACCTTAAAATCATCCTTGCTTATAGTTATATAACTATTAGGATTTTCCCTTTATTGACCAAGTTGCTCTTTGAAACTATTTTATAAATAAATATTAGCAATTAATTAGATGAAAACAATATTAAACCTAAAGGCCTAAGCACTTAATAATTGACAACATTCTTACTTTTAGGATTATTGCTAAAAATTGTGTAATAATAAATATTATCTTTTTAATTGCTTTGTTGATTGCAAAAAAACATTTGACATCATCCCTAGGGGATGTCTTTTACATTGTATGGAAGACTTAGGAATCCATTTTGAGTGTAGGTTTGTCATTTATACACTCTATGAACAAGTAGGAATCTTAAGATTGAAACTAGTGAGGGTTGGGTTGAAGAAATTAATTACGATATCGAAATTAAGCAAGGTTGTCCTTTATCCCTTACACTTTATGGAATTTATATTGATGGTCAATAAAATTACTTAGAAGATGCTCAATGCATAGGCACCAACCTTCACTACTACAACCTTATTCTACTTTTATATGCTAATGACATTGTCCTCTCAGCCAAGCATCTTGTGGGATTTGAAAATTCATTGAGTGTCCTTCAAGAATTCTGGGATAAGTCTAGTTTGATGGTAAACAATGATAAAACCAAAAGCATAACTATAAAATCCAAAGCATAACCAACTTTGAATTTTCCTTCAACAACCAACCTTTAGAGACAATACACTCCAATAAATACTTAAGTTTTGATCTCAATCATAAGTGTAATTGGAACCCTAGTATTGAAAACAAAATATCTCTAAGATAGAAGGCATATGATGACCTAGAAAACCATTGTAGAGATGGATAATTGTAGTATACTTTGATAGATAAAATACAAAAACCCTTAAATTAAGAATAATAAAATGCATTTACACAATAAACAACATAAGAATAGAGAGAGAACCCTTAAAATAGGGTAACACCGTCCAATATTATTTATAGAAGAAATCAATCTACAAGCTATGCTTGTTATAGTACAATACTCAACATGTCTAATAAAATGATACTCATGTAGATATATATTCTCTCATGAGTATTTTTTGGGGTCTATGCTAACTACCCCTTATTATTTATATTACTCCTTCTAACTACTCATTGGATCTATTTAATACGTACCAACTACCAAGTGGGCTTTATTCCATGATTATGGTCACATTACATTAATTATTCCCCTTGGGTACCTCCTTAGATATCCCATATTATCCTTGTGAGTACACTACAAGAACTTTAGCATTGAAGTAAAAATAAATCACTTTTCTCTAGCCTCATAACATTAGTGATCCGTATGCTTGTTAGGTTCAATTTTTGAAAACAAGATCCCATCTACTAGTGTTGTATCTTTTAAAGCCTTGGGACTGTTTCAAATCTGGAAAGACATGTATCTGGACACTGGAAAAAAAAAAAAGATTTTAGTCAAGCCTCCCTTCACAAAATATTTTAAGACAGGGTGGTTTGATGGTGCATCACAACAAAATGGATCTCTGAGTGGTGCAGGGGGGCTAATAAACATCAGTCCAAATTCTACTTATAGGTGGACACTCTGTTGCGGCCCAGGCACCAACACAAGGACAAAACTTCTAGGTGCTTGGGCAACCCTTCTCTTGGTTTCTAGGCTTAACATAGATAGCCTACATTTGATCGGGGATTCTAGAGTTATCATAGACTGGCTAAACCAACAAGGAAAACTTCAAACCATCACACTCTTGGCTTGGAAAGAAAGAATCCGATCGCTCAAGCGCCATTTCAAGAAACTATCTTTCTCTCACGCCTCCCGAGAGTATAGCAAGGAAGAAAACCTTTTATCAAAGACTGGTTTACAGAGGAAAGCAGGTGTGCTCTATTTCAACCATTGGTTGGATGGTCATGAGGGACCCACTCATACTATACAATTTTTTTAAGACGAAAGGCACTCTTTGTCTGTGGTCTTCAACATCATCTGCAACCACTTTTCTCATTTTCCTCTATAATTTCTCTTTCTTTCTTAAGATCTGATGTATCTTTTTCGATTGTCCGCCCCTTCTTAGAGTCCGATCACTTGTCAGCATATTAGGCATGCTTGTCCTTTTGTTGTGTGGAAGATTTACTTGACATCGATCTCTTTGCCAATGTACTTGATGTGAGAACACATTATATTTTTATAATATAATTGACGAATTTTTTCTATTGAAAAAAAAAAGGTTTGTGTGAAAGCATATCCCGAGAAAATTGGAACAAAACTAAGAAAATCAAAAAATGATTTGTTACTAACAACTTCAAGAGTAAAAACAAAACTCCCTACTCCATCCTCCTCCTAAAAGCTAGTATGTTCCCTATAGAATGCGAAGCTCTAAAACTACATACTCTATACAAGCACAAGATGGAAAAAACTAAACTAAGACAAAGTTCTCAATCATTTGCATGCAATCATGCCTAACTCATATTTTACTAAAAAGAAGTTGGAAAAATGATTTTAATAAATGATTCAAAGTTTGGAACATCTAAGATGATATAACGGTCTCTTATGATGAAAACTTAAAACTGAAAATTGAAAATAAAGTGTTTAAATTCTTATAAAGTGATAAAATATCAAAGATAAAAAAAAATAATATTATTTTAAAAACTTGATCATCCATAGTAAACTTGATCATCCTTTCCATTGCCAACCTAATGAAAAAATAATAATTACTACTCTTCTTAAAATTCCTAAAAAATATATATATACAATGTATACAACTTAGAGAAAAAACTCATTTTGTTTCAAATTAAATTCAAAGATTTTATTGTAAATCAAAATTAACATACAACTTAGAGGACAAATTCATTTTCTTTTTAAGATGTTGAAATTTTTAATCCAATCAATCAAATTAAGTTTAAAGACTTTATTGTAATCAAAATCAACCTTTTTAAATAAGTGGTTCCAAAATTTTCTTGTTTTATTAGTTTATATAAGTGTCCAGAGAGAAAGTTCATCCCAAAAAAAAATGTTAAAAAAACCATTATCATCATTTACATTTTTAATATATTGTCATATTTATGGTATTCTTACATTGAAAATATATGATGTATTTGTCGAAAGTGGCAATACTTATCTTTGAAATGAATTTAAACATCTTGAAAAGCGTGAAAATTGCTAATTTTATAAAGATTTTTAAAGACTAAAGAATATATATTACTTCCGATACTAAAATTATTAAGTATAGGATATATCATTTAGTCGAAACAAAGTATTTTAGTTATTCAAATTAATAACGAGAATGTGGTTATCACAAAAACTAAGCATAAAGATGCTTGCAACGGCGATTTCTCGGATTCTCCATTTACTCCACATAATTTTTTAACAGCTTGCACGCTAATCGACAAAAGTCCAACAATGCACCGCCACATGCATTCGCTTCTCTATAAGACAACATAAAGCGAATTAAATAAAGCAGTGATTCTGGAACCCTGCACGGCTTCATGCCAATGGCAGCATGGTAGCAACAAGAACCAACGGACAAACATTTGGTTTGCAGAAGCTTCCTTCCGCAACCTTATATGATAAGAAATCTTCTTATTCGGATGTATTGCAAAGCCTTTTCTGCTTAAGGGTTTCTTGTTAAATTTTTGCTGTTGAACTTTTGGTGTAAGATTTTTCTGCTTCAAATCTGATGGTTATTCCCGTCGCGATGTGGAGTCCAAAGATGCTGCGAGTGATCTTCCTTCTGGTCTTGATTCAATGGGGTTTCGTAGTTTCTTATGGCCGGAAGGGGTTTTCCGGTGGCGTTCGGGTTCAACCTGGAGAGAAAACCTGTATCGGAATAGTTCAGATGAAACATCGGCAAAACGTTGTGTCCATCAGATACTTTGGAGCTGTAGGCGACGGGAAAACTCTCAACACCAATGCTTTTCGAACGGCGATCTCTCACATTCAAAATCTAAACAGGAGAGGCGGCACTTTACTTTATATTCCAAGCGGAGTTTGGCTTACGGGAACCTTCAATCTTACCAGTCATATGACTCTGTATTTGGCTAAAAATGCCGTATTAAAGGCATCACAGGTATGGATGTCTTCGACACTTTCAATGCTTTGTGCTTTTTCTGTGCCTTTATTTTCATTTCGCAGTTTTAGCATTCTGTTTTGCTTTATGAGTTTTTTTCCGTCAGAAACTGGAAATTTCGGTTTATTTTCCAACAGGACACGGATGAATGGCCCGTGATCGATCCTCTTCCCTCTTACGGCAGAGGCAGGGAACTCCCAGGTAGAAGGTATATTAGCTTTATACATGGAGACGGACTCGAAGATGTCGTCATTACAGGTGGGGAGTGTAAAGATAAATTGATCCTCAAGGGTTTTGATTCAAATTTTCTTCAATAATTCATCGGCAAGCGGCTAAAGAACCGAAATATGTTTCTTTTTTCTTTCTCAGGGGAAAATGGCACCATTGATGGCCAGGGTCAAGTTTGGTGGAATATGTGGAGAGATGGCACCTTGAAATACACGAGAGGCGGTTTAGTGGAGATAATGAACTCAAAAGATGTTATAGTATCGAATCTTGTTCTGCTGAATTCACCTTTCTGGAACGTACATCCCGTCTACAGCAGGTCTGCTGTTTGTTTCAAATATCGTTAGGGTTAGGCCTCTTAAAATATCCCGGAGAAATATTGTGTGGACGCTAATCATTTTTCCTGTTTTGGTTGCAGCAATGTCGTGGTTCGCGGATTGACAATTATAGCTCCGAGGGATTCGCCTAACACTGACGGAGTCGATCCAGGTATCTGTGAAGAATTACACACCTTTGCTAAATGAACGAAACAGTCTTTACAGTTTTGAGCTAAAAGAATTTAACTGTCGAATCGCAGATTCCAGCTCGAATGTCTGTATTGAAGATTGCCATGTGAGCAACGGCGACGACTTGGTAGCCATCAAGAGCGGGTGGGATGAGTATGGAATAGCTTTCGGCCGTCCGAGCTCCAACATAATCGTCCGGAGGATAACCGGCACAACGCCTTTTGCAGGAATCGCCATCGGCAGCGAGACTTCCGGCGGAATCCGAGACATTCTGGTAGAGAATGTCAACATCTATGGCTCATCAGTCGGAATCCGAGTCAAAACCAACGCAGGAAGAGGAGGGATCATCCGCAATATCACATTTTCCGAGATATACCTGGACAATGTGACCACTGCAATAAAATTCTCAGGCAATACGGGCGATCATCCCGATGCTGGATATAACCCTCTGGCTCTTCCGGTCGTCGGAGATATCGCGGTGCTGAATGTGGTGGGCAAGAACATCAAAACCGCGGGTTCCATARTGGGATTGAAGGCTTCTCCAATTTCGAACATTTGTTTGGCAAAYATTCATCTTCAAGGAAAGGTTCCAGGGTTCAGTGGTTATTCATGGAATTGCACGGATGTGGAAGGGAGTTCCATTGGTGTGACTCCTGCCCCCTGTCCGCAACTTCAGCGCCCAGGATCTTCATTCTGCTACAATGTCTTCCATCGTCCAAATTGATTCATAATTTTATTTTTCCCTGGGCTACTGGTCGAGTCCCTGGAAGTATTTCTGAAATGGGCTGCAATTTTGAAATGCATTTCTTTATTTACATAATAATTTTCCATCTGTGTGATTGTGACGGGAATTAAACTTTTGGAAAAGTCAAAATAGCATGTGATGCCCAACTAGGCTTGCTACGGCTAAATGACAAATTGTGATTAGCTTAGTGATATAACTGTCTCATACCACATGTTTTGCTTGGGTGGCAAGACAGACTGCCAAGCAAAAACAAGCTTGTTTCTCCGAGATAAATATATAAGCTAACACTAACGGACAAGCAATAGTAGCCATGGCTCTTAATTTATAAGTGTTGCTACTTTGTTTTTATTATCTTACCATGGCTCTTAATTTATAAGTGTTGCTACTTTGTTTTTATTATCTTACCATGGCTCAATTTATAAGTGTTGCTATTTTGTTTTTATTATCTTAGATTTCAAWWTTTCAGGCCATTGCGGATGCACATGCAACTCAATTTATCCATTGATGTATTATACAAATGTTATATTTTTGTCATTAAATTTAATGTTAATTATTTTTTAATTTAATGGTATTTATTTATAAATTAAAATATTATTTTTTTGTTTTTAATTTGACATCATTTGAATTTGGTTAAAATTTTGATTTAACATTTTAAAATATTGGTAAAATACTTATATTGTAATTGGRTTATGTAGTGTWAATATATAATAATGACATTTTTATCCATTTAAAATTTAAAATAATTTTTATCAAATTTAATACAATTTAAAATGATTAATAAAATTTAATATAATTTAATTTTTTTTTTTTTAATAAATATTGGTAAAATACTTATATTGTAATTGGATTATGTAGTGTAAATGACATTTTTATCCATTTAAAATTTAAAATAATTTTTATCAAATTTAATACAATTTAAAATGATTAATAAAATTTAATATAATTTAATTTTTTTTTTTAATTTAATATTAAAAATGATGATTTATCTCACCAATATTTTAAACTATCATAAAAATGTCAATTCATAGAACATTTAAACTATATTGTTATCCAACAATTTTCAATTCAATTCATAAATTAACATTCTTATACTAAAGTCATTTTTATTCATTCATATTTAATTATAATATTCCTAATATTCCTAGAAGTCAAAATACTTAATTATCAAACAATATTTTAAATTCAAATCATGTGAATGTAATACAATTCATAGATTTGCCATTATTATATTATTGTTATTTTTTGGGTCATAATTTGTTGTAGGTAGAAATTATATTATTGTTATTTTTTAGGTCATTCAAATTTGATGTTAATGATTTGTTGTAGGTAAAAATAGTGTATCAATGATTTTAAATGTAATTTGATAGTGCTCTTTAATGTAATTTTTGATGGTGCTATTTATCAAATAATGTTTTTAATTCTAATAGTTTGGATTCAATTTTATTAAATGAGTGCAATTCATCACGAGACATTCATGTGGGTGTGGTTGAGTCATGAGACATTATGTGTTTGTGGTTGAAATATTTGATTTTTTATAAGGTAGATATATAGATAGATTGATTCTAGTAAGTTGTATAGAATATTGAATGACCATATGTAATAACAAAATTTACATTGTGTATCATTTTTTAAGAGAAAAAAGCTAGAAATAATGATAGCTAGAGTTAGTGGTGTAATGGTAGAGATTCAAATTATGGTTTAGGATTACTCAATTGAGTTTTAACATTTTTGTTTTATATCAAGAGGTCATTGTATCCTTAACTTAACTTTCAACATTTTTGTCTTGTCCACATTATTTTCTTAGCAAACATTGTTGTGCTTCTCACTAAATTCTCTTGAAACGTTGATTCTCAATGTCTAATGTTTGACCTCTTCCCGATGTAAGAGAACCTCTTCCCGATGTAAGAGAAAGCAGTAATTTCTACCTCCTCATTTCCACCCTCCTCATTTCCACGTACTCAACTAACCTTTCCCCCATAGCGCCTTCACTATTCCTAACTTCTCATTTTACATCTTAACTTTGTGTGAGTTGATTCTTAATTGTGTTATTTCGTAGTTACAATGCCATGAAATGTAAAACTTAAAGTAATTATGCTTGTTGATAACCTTATATTGACATTCTCTATGTAATTGTTGTTTTTCTTATGTGTTTTCTAAAGCCTTCATAAAAATAAAAATAAAAACTTCTGTTAATATTTATGATAATATAACATTAATATTAATATGATAGAGATTTTAAATAATTCTACATTATGTTTCATCTCATGTACATATATCTTCATCTCATGTAATTATATCTTGCACTTGGGCTATATAAATATTGGGATACATTTTGGTTGTTATTTCAAAGTCTTTTTATTACATTGTCTAGTTGGCTTTGATATTGAGAGGTTATTTCCATAATTATTCGATGAACACACCACAACTCAGAAAATGAGATAAATATCGGGATTCAAAATGAGATCTTCAAATCTTATTTTTAGCTCATATGAATTGCACACATAGAGCCACTCTCATTGAAACTCCGTTACTACTACATTGCATTTCTTCATTTATGTGATAGACTCGTTAGATAAACTAGACCTCCATTTTCTTGTAGCTTAAGAGTTTCCCTTTCACATTTTAGACTTTGCTCCCATTGACTTTGCTCTGAGACGGATCATTATATCCCTTGGGAACATTGTCCTTAAGTGGGTATGTTCCCTAGAGTTAAAGACCTATGATTACTTTGTCTTTAAATGCTCACCATGTTATGAGATCAAAGTGTAATTCTTTTGTCTTTATAGGGACTCACATGACTCACATCAAAGTGTAATTCTTTTGTTTTTATAGAGACTCACATGACTCACTATAGGGCTTGATAACACATGAGGATCGRGTCTAGAGATATTCTTTCGACAAATGTTTGACCTACACTATCATCTTTATTGAGACAAATCTTCCACAATGACCCATCTCAAGTTGATTACTATCTATTTTTAGTAAGGTCCAAGYAAGAAAAGACTTTGTAACTAACTCACTAACACAATAGGAAGTGGACCAAACAACRAAAATCCTTTAATTAATCTTTTGATCTCAAGAACATAATAATTTTTTTTCAATCTCAAACGATAAGAAAATGTCCAAAACAATTCTCCTTTCGAACTTTTACTTAATTCCCATTAAACAAAATAATATTTTTATATTTTATATTTTCTAATTCTACATCTAACATTACATATTTTATTTTATTTTATTAAAATGTATTTACACTACACTATCTTATTTTCAATCTTTCTTTTATAAAAATATAACTATAATAGAAAAACAATGGAGGGAAATATCCACTGCCTTGAATAAAGTGTGAAAGGAATTATTGTTATAATAATATTTTTTAAGATGAGTATAGCAAATGCAAGATGAACAAAGTAGAGGTGTGGTGTTAGCTCTCGATGAGGATTGAATGCAAGGTCAACACGACACAATTTCCATCAGCTTTTACATCATCCTTTTGTCAATGCATTGTCTACCATTCGTCCACTTGCTTTCTCTCTAATCTTCCTAGGCTATTAACCCTTCCACCTACTTACTTTGATTTTCCTGAACCATTAACCAATTTTTGTTCTTTTTCATTGTTATTATATATATATTAATTTTGCATTGAAGTTTTATCAAGATATAAGATTATTAACCCTTCCACCTACTTACTTTGATTTTCCTGAACCATTAACCAATTTTTGTTCTTTTTCATTGTTATTATTTATATTAATTTTGCATTGAAGTTTTATCATGATATAAGAAATATACATTAGCATAGAATAACATGATAGGAGTCTAGTCCTATTATGTTGGCTTTCAGGACCAAAGTAATGATTAATAGGGACTCTTGGGACTCTTGGGGCATTCGTATCAAAGAAATCTTATGCTCTAAATACATTAGCAATTAAATACATTAGCAATTCAATCCATGAGAAGATTTGTTTGGTTGGTCTATAATGTTTTACTATATTATTTTAGGGTTTGATTTTTTTTAGGAAGAGTTTGATTCGATTCTTTTTGTACACTAAAGAAAATGTTGTCGTGTTGTGGGGGAAAATGCAGGTGTGACTCTAGTTGCAACATATTCTCATTCTAGCTTTCTTTGAGCACCAAATTTTATTTATTGTTATGACTAACTCATTGTTGCATATTCTTGTGTTGACACTAGTATTGACTAATCCCAGTCGGTGATAAAAAAGGTGTGGACACCTTGTTTGCTTCATAACTATGATAATATGTATTATTCTAATATTTAGAAATTGAAAGGAATGTGAGGGAACTATAAAGAGAGATTTGAAAGGATAATGTGGATGGAGGGGCGGTGAAGAGAGAGAGCATGAAAACAAGATACACAATTCCCTCCCTTACTCAGAATATTGATGTTGGGAATATTACATTTAAGATGGAGTTTTGAAGAGTTGCCATGTATGGAAACATTGATATCTTTGGAGGAATTACAAGGAAATGGAGGTATAACTTGAGTATGGGTTTTGAATTGATTTTGTTTGAGGCGATAGGAGCTACACGATAGCAAAGGACAAGAATGTGAGAAAAGGACATGAATGATAGAACATTAACGAGAGAAGATGCCTCCAACAAATGGATTGATGCATAATAGATTAGATAGATGCCGCCACAATCAAAGAATGGAATCAATACCCAATTTCTTGGCCGCAAAAAGACCTGCAGATGGGAAAAGGATTTAGATGGCCATCTATATCTTACAAATTGGACATATTGATACAATAATGCATTAAGTGAATCGACCTTTAGACATACTAGGTGTGATAGGGACTTGTGGCCTCCTCTTCATGGTCTATCATGACCCTCTTCTTCTAATTTACTAGTATATATGGAGCGCAAGATGGAGCATGATATAATTCATTTCAACCTTGGTTTACCTTTATACGAAGATTGAGTTAGGTGATTGCCCATCGAAGTCCTCACAAACTTGTTTTCTAGGGTATGATGTCCAATTTGATGCTCGGCTTCATGTCACTCAACTTGACAGATTTGGAGTTTTTTTGCAAATCCAAAACACTGCATGATTGTTAGGATGGACACAAATTTAGAAAGAAGAAAAAGCTAATGCATGAGTATTCTAATAAACATGACGAGTTTGGAAATTGCAATCATTATTGTTTACCCATCTTACCTGATATTTGAAACGAGCTAACATATTGGTTGCAATGGATTCCCACCAACAACACTGTATATGTTGCATA
>JASDQU010738539.1:87743-99284 GCA_032191745.1 Picea mariana | reverse complement strand
AATAAAGTAAGTGAAACCTCAAATTATGGTTAACATTTGAAGGTATTAATATAATGAAATCAAATTATTTTTTATTTTGTATATGTTAGTGTCTAGTAGTGCAACATACAATTTTCTTTTCAAATCATTGAGAAATTAAAAAGTTATACTAGAAACATTAGTAATTTATTTTTGTATTAACATATTAAGTTACAAGAAAAATAAAAAAAATTATATTAAGAAAAAATATTTGTTTCAGATATTTAAAAATGGGTTTTTATAAGTTTACAATTTCATTATCTAGAAGTATGTATAATTTTCTTTTCAAATTAATGAGAAATTAAAAAGTTATATAAGAAACATTAGTAATTTATTTTTGTATTAACACATTAAGTCACAAGAAAAATAAAAAAATTAAGAAAAAAATATATGTTTCAAATATTTAAAAATGGGTTTCTATATGTTTACAATTTCATCATCTAGAAGTATGTAGAACCTATTTTTAGTAGTTCATGAAAACACGGTACAATGAAAAAGGAAAAAAATGTTAAATTTGTTTTATGGTTTATACCTTCCATAACATTGCATTGGTTAGTATAAACCTAATTCCAAAGAAGACACATCAAATAAGAGATGGAGATAACAAATGAAAGATGGGCAGGATAAGTGTTTATTGCAATGTTATATGTGAATTTCATATCATAGTAGTGCATGCACATTGTAATCCTGCATGATGTTTGCATGCTATTGTTTACATTAAAAATACATTGAGGATAAACGTGTGCATGTTATGAGTGATACTTGATTGGTATTGTTATTGCACCAAATGCACAATCTAAAATAATTGTACACAAATAATTGATTGGTCTTGGTGTAATTAATATAAGTAATTTACTGTAAAAATCAAACATGTTATGTGTAAGCATGCAGTTCACAAATTGAGGTATAGTTGGGTAGATGGCCTTACATATATAACCCAATGCCAATCCAAACAGGAATTATTACATTTATAACTTCATAATTATTCAAACATTTTCCCTAAATATGCTCGATGGATGAAAACCCGTCCCTTGGGATCTAAACGAGGATTCTAGGAACTTAGGAAAAATAGTGACGAGTTTTCCAATTACCTTTTAATTCTTAGAAAGATAACCAAAAAATATTGATCACTTTACTTGTCAAACCAGGGATTCGTATAATACTTGCAAACTACTGTGCATTGTATGTGTCAAAACAATCTTTTCAAACATTATTCTAGTTTTTCAGGTTGTAGCGATCTAAGGATAAGGTATTTATAATATCTCTGACACAGTCACCAGTAATTGACTATGAAAGAGACTAATCCAACTACAAGAAAGATAAAATACCTTTGATGATGGATTTGCGAGAAATGAAAACAAACTAGACTAATTCAACCAGTCCAGAATCAATGTGTTGTTACCCTAGTTGAATGTAATTAAAATTGGAACAAATGAAATATAACTAGGTTGCAGAAAAGAAACACACACCATTGGTAACTAATTATAACGGGTGACTATAACAATAAATACTTTCCAACCGTCAATGTTGTAGATGAAAAATGATGAACTCTATATATGATTACCTTGTAATTCTTTCAATATTATAAAGTTACTTTAACTAACATAACTTTAATGAGATACAAATGAGATAAGTAAAACATGAAATGTATGTGACTGAAATAGAGCAATAATTCAGAATTAAATAAACAGTAGCTAAACATTCAAGGAATTGGAAATAAATGAGTTCGGAAAAGCAAACCTATGACATTTTAAAAAATGAAGTATTTTTTAAATTCAATAATTGTTAGAGAATTATTTATGTTTTTGGTAAATTCGAATTTGGAATTTTTTTACCATTTATGGCAATTTTGAATTTCGAATTTGATAAATTGTAATTAATTATTATGTCTATCGGGTAGAGACCTTATTTGAACCAACTAGCTATTTGACTATGACACTTGTAGGATAAGAAAATATTGTTTTATTTATTGCTGGAGGACAAATGGAAGAACCATGTTAAATTCAACTGACCATGACACCATGACTGGGGAACATGTTGGAACTACCTCTGGGTTGATTGTTACAAGTGGAAAATCAAAGATTTGACCATTGGAAGCCCCTGAAAATCAGGGATTTAGAAAGTTGCGAAAATTCTCAAGGGAGGGAAAACTACCTAGGAAAAAATATCGGTTTGATAAATAGCATATGTGAGGAGTCGGGGCACTGTATAGTATGTGGGGAAAAGAGAACTATTGTGTACTTTTTGTTATGAACACTGAATATTAAGTGTGAGACAAAGAGAGAGTTGGAGATAGAAAAAACATTGTTGAAGAGGAGATTTTGAAGTTCACCCTCATGGATTCATGGTCGGGCTAGGGGGTGAATCGGACAAGTAATTTGGTTGTCATGTTCTACAGTTGGGAGGAACATGGTTGTTCCCTTTATCTTCTCACGAACTGGTTCAGATATGTTTACCTACTTTTACTCTGTTTAATAATTATATGTCTTTTGTGATGTGTTTGTTAATTCTGAATGATTATACATCTGATGTGATGCATTTGCTGATTTTGAATTGAAATTCCTTCCATCTCTGTCAAATGGTTAACCACTGATGTAGTGTATCTATTAGATTTGAATTGATAGGATAACCTGAATGAAAACTATTCGAGTGCATATAAAACTATAGTATACCTCACAAATCTAATTCCTGAGTGATTCTTTACAGTTTGGCTTAAATTCTGGATGGATGTTAGAAGTCTCCCTTTAATTGGTATGACAATTGTAAGGATTTTGTATGGTTAAATTCTAGAAGTAATCATTACTGTAAACTGGATTACTGCTATATGAAATAGTTGTAGGAAATTTTTACCAGTGCATTGAAGATTCTAGTATAGAAATATTTGAGTATTTAGAATGGAAACCAGAACTATATATAGAGTATTTATATTTCCATAAGGAGTTATATACATAGTCATTATATTAGTTGGTGTTGTATTTATATACTTGTATTTCTACTATAGTTGTGATCCATTGTGGTAACGAGACCAACGTATAAATGTATGAGTGTATAAGCAACATATATCATTTGTAGTAGTAATCGAATTGAATCTGGACAGTAAACTATGTTACAAAGACACTGAAAATTAACCGTTAAAATTCCCAAAGCACAGTTCTGGGAATCCCCACCTGTCTTGAAATCATATGCATTTTAGTATTTTCAAAGACTATGGTGAAATTTCAAGAGATTTGGAGACAAAGTCTAGGAATACTATACTCATTTATATCTAAACGATATGAATTTATAACAAAAAATAAATCATATACAGTCTTGTTCCTTAAAGTTTTTAAAAGGGTATTCATAATTAAACTTCCCTATTATGATAACAATGCAGAAATAGAAGATTTTCATAAAGGACAAATTCGAAAGCATACACATATCGCAAGAATTTAATCAATTCAGTAAACTTCACAGTTATGCGAATAACCAGATCAGGTAATTAAAAGTCATTTTATAATTCCGAGCATAGATATAAGACAAAGTTTCAAAACGTAAAACCTATCTAATACCAGGCCACAGAGTCCTGGTTTAAAGTACATCTGGTATAACAGAAGAGAAAAATAACTCGTTTGACCATGACTCAGTAAAGGAATTTCCCCTTTAAGTCCCTTAAAAGAAATTGTAGTAATAACCAGACAGGTAGGAAGTGACACTTCTCTACCCACAACAACCATACACTAGAACGAATTTATCCCATACGATAGACTTGAGATACTATTCTTTTGAAGAGGATGGTAACAGGAACCCGAATACCTCTTACTTAAAGCGATGATCTGGGTTCCAAGAATGACGAAGGTGTCCAATCCTATAGAGAGACCAAGAATATTTTGTAAAATATCAAGCAACCAATATAATACCAGTAATAAAAGAATCCAATTCATTAGTGAATCTACAGACTTTACTTAGCTGATGATTTTCAGAAGTGGACTTTGCCTCCTCCTCGTATCCATGAATAGGTCGCTGAACTCGAAGAGGTGGAAAGGGAGAAGAGTTGCCTGATGGGTACCTCACAATTAAATCAGAGGCCCCATCATTAGTTTGTAACCAGCAAAGTTTTCCATTTGCTTTCAGAACAGTGAATAAACTCATGCTAAATACGATTTATAATAAATATTGCACCCTATTAAAATGCATCCTAGCTGGTCACCTCTTATTTTATCACAGTATAGGAGTGTTTAACATCTAGGAGCAACAAAGATGATAGACTCTTGGACAACATGAAAAAACCCCCTCTTGAAACAGTTCCTTTAAAAATATTAACAATCAGGGTCATACATTTAAGACGGTCGAACTACAGACGAGGGTAAAACTCGGAAGAAACTCGGGACTTAGGGATAATTATATACCACAGATGACAAAAGGAAAAAAAAAAGAAAAAAATGAAATCCCGTATGAGATTTATATGCGTTAAAAAATATCCATATCAGTTGTGTTACCCAGGCCACTCCTTTCTAGCTCGTTAGAGGATACCGGGGTGGATTACAAAGAATAATGGCTAAGAATAATTTAATCATAGTTATACCCTACTCCAAGGAGACATTCGATACGCGGAGAGCATTCTCACAGGATAGGGCCAAGAGAGCTCAAGAGAACACTATGTGTTATGATAGAATACACCCTATGCCCTGGACATAACAATAGGGAAGGGTCAAGATTTGAATAGTATATGACGAGGAACCTCCCATTCGGGAGCGGAGTCCAGTTTGCCCCTATGGATGACGACCATGAAAGCTCATGCAAATGCAGAGAATACTAATAACCTAAATATTGCAAGCAATCGTTTATCAAAAGACTCTGTTAAGAAGTTTACAATCCAAACATAGATAAATTATGTATAATCCTGAGAGATATCTTGGAGTTATCAGTCAGAAGCTCTTACCTTGTTTAAGACAGTTTTCCAGTGGGAGGGTTCTGTCGAACACATATCCACCAGGTTGGATTGTTGTCATAAGCATGGGAACCCTCAGAGAGAACCCTCAAGAAGATTCGTTGGATACACATAACCAACTTTGAGAATGAGAAGTAACCTCCAAGGACCTGACTACTATAGATTAATGATAGTTTGTACCTACACACCATGGTTAGGGTAAGGTGGCGAAGTCCTAGTGGGAACATTAAACCTCATCACAATTCTAAGGCTATACATTAAATAAGCCTTAAATGCTTTGATACAAATTTTCTTTACACCACCTTACTATACCCAAGTTAATCCCGCCTTAGTCCATGGGAAATCAAATTTGACAGACAGTCTGGATTATCATTTATTTCTTAATCTTAAATTTGATTAGGGCTCCGTCGATCTGTGTTAAGTAAGGAAAGGCCTCAGGCCAAGAATTAGTTCAAATGGGACGACGATTATATGTGAGTGAGTAATATATATAACTAGCCTTAACTACCACCTTCCAAGTCATAACACTTGCACGTATTGATGGTCATTGTGATAGTAATGGGTCTATAAGTTCCCTGTCACACTAAAACTGAGGAAACATTTTTTCATTTCAGATTTAAGAATTCTCATTCATTATCACTCTCCCTGTAATGTGCCTTACTTGCGTAATCAGAATTAGTGGCATATAACCATTGTGCATTTGCACTTTTAGTAGTGATATAGTCAGGCTAAGCGTAATAGTGTAGACTATGATATGAGGGATTATAAATTCTTTATAATCCAATTTAATATACAAGTTAGGGACTTAGTGAAATCCTTCCCCTTTAAAACTTAAGTAGGGATAAGGTTTGTTAGTAATTAGTAATTAAAGGATTTCTGGTAAGCCCTAATGTTGAAAGGAAGAAGTATATGATTTCCCATGTAGTAAGATTGAAACCAGATATATCTTTAATTTGAGAATTAATGACCGCAATTTTTTTTTATATGGCAAATTTGGGAAACATTACATATGCTATCAGAGCGAAGGTTACAACACTGGACCTAAACTGGGCCACCTTAATTGCTTACCATATATTTCTATTTCTTCAAAACTAATAAACCTTTATTGTTACAAATAGAAAACCCTTTCTATTTTGTCTTAATCATGGCAGCCCAGGATGATGCAGAAATCAGGTTTGAAGGAAATCCGGAGCAGGGACCTCCTAGAGATCCAAGACAAAATAGTAGTGGAATCTCACCTATAGAAGTGTTGGAAACAATAAGGAATCTTATTGTTGAGCTGCAGGTATTCAAATCTGACAATGAGAAATTGAAGAAAGCATAGCATGAACAACAAGAGATAAATGAAGTCATGTTACGAAGTATAGTGACAAAGAAAATCCCAAAGGATGATAACAATGAAGAGGAGGTAGAAAAAGGGATTCCAAGAACTTTGGGCCTGAAGAAGAAAAAGGAGACAGTTCGTTTGAAGGTACACCTTCAGCTAAGGACAAAACAAAAACAGACAGAAAGAGAAAACATGTAGACCACCTTGAAGGAGAATTTAAGAAAATTAAACCGGCTACCTTTGAAGGAGAATCCAGAATAGGGGAGGAAGTTGAAGAATGATTATTAGACATCAGAAAATATTTCCAGATATATAACTATTCCAACAATATGAAGGTCACAATGGACACTTACAATCTGAAAGTAAAATCTAGCATTTGGTGGCAAGATCTAAAATTGGCTAAATGCTTAAAAGAGAAACAGATGGAATGGTCCGACTTCAAGAAACATTTCAAGAAACAATACCTATATGAAAGCTACTATAAAATGAAAACGATTTTTTTTTATGAGTTACGCCTTGGTCAGATGACAATGGAGGATCTTATAAACAAATTCCTAGAATTACTAAGGTTTGTACCTTACATCTGAGAGGACAAGGTAAAAATCTAGCTGTTCCTAAGTTGGTTAACACAGTCCTACAGGGGAAGAATTGATTTTGACAAACCCAAGTCCTTGAGTGAAGTATTTAGGAAAGTATGAATGTGCTACGACTAGTACAAACAACGGACATAGTTTCCTAAAGCTTGGAAGGATAAGAAACAAGACCGAATGAACCAGGGGAAGAAGGGATTCAAGCTGACTCCTTATCGGAATGCAACAAAAATCTTTCCTGGAAAGGATTTTCACTCCAATAATCGAGGCAACGGTAAACTAGTAAATCTAGGAACAAAGAAGTTTGAGGATAGACCCCATGAACCATTGAAGTGCTGGGAATGTGGAGAACCTCATCTCAAGAGGAATCTTTCATGTTTAAACACAACAAACAGAACTGTTGTTCATAATTTGCAGGAAGCTTCAACGGTGGGTGATGTAGGTAGAAGCCTGCATCGGATAAATGCAGCCATTGATGGTTGGCAAGCTGACCATCAATTCTCTATGGTGGAAATCGAAGGTAAAATCAATAACACCCAAATTTCTGTTTTAATTGATCCTGGAGCTACGTTAAGTTATATCACTCCTGGAGTAGTAGAGGCAAATAAACTTAAGAGAATGAAACACACAAAGTCATGGCTGGTACAATTAGCAACAAGAACTAAAAGGAAAGTGATTGATTTTATTTATGATTTTGAATTCAATTTAGATGGTCAAAACATAAAAACAAATCTGAACATTTTGCCACTAGGATCTTATGATGTAATTATCGGAATGGATTGGATGGAAAAGCACAAAGAAGTTCTAGATTGTTATACAAAAACACTTAATTATGAAGAAGATTATGACACTACTAGAACAACCAAAGGTATACCAAAACCTATATCAGTTAGACAAGTCACAACAATGCAATTCAAGAAATGCATGAGAAAGGGTTGTCAATTTTATGCCATCCAAATAACAATTATGTTAGAAAAAGAAGATAAGACCAACTTGGAAGAATTTGTTGTCCTACAGGAGTTCAAAGATGTATTTGTTGATGAGATACCTAAATTACCTCCTAGAAGGGAAATAGACTTCTCCATATACCTACTACCTAGTTCAAACCCCATCTCAAAAGCACCTTACTGAATGAGTCTACCAGAATTGACAGAATTAAAAATACAACTGCAGGATTTATTGGACAAAGAGTATATCAGACCGAGTGTTTCACCATAGGGAGCACCAATCCTCTTCGTGAAAAATAAAGACAATACTCTAAGACTATGTATTGATTATAGACAATTGACCAAAATGACTATTAAGAGCAACTACCCCTTACCTACGATAAATTATTTGTTCGATCAAGTGGGTGGGGACAAGATCTTTTCGAAATTGGATTTATGATCTCGTTATCATCAAGTTAGGATAAAGGATGAGGACCTAAGAAAAACAACTTTTCGAATAAGATATCGATACTATGAATTCATAGTGATACCGTTCAGACTCACTAGCGTACCAACCACGTTTATGTGCCTGATGAATAGTATTTTCAGTCAGTACTTAAACAAGTTTGTACTAGTATTTATCGACGACATTCTGGTCTATTCTAAAACGAAGGAAGAACATGAAGAACAATTAAGAATAGTTCTGCAAACTTTTAGGAAACACAAACTGTATGCCAAATTTGATAAGTGATTTTTATAAAAGAAAAATACAATACCTAAGACATGTAATTTTAGAAGAAGGGGTTGCAGTCGACCCTGAGAAAATAAAATCCATCATGGAATGGTCGGTACCTAAGGATGTATCAGATATCTAGTCATTCATGGGAATCACAGTATATTATCGCAGATTTATATAGGGTTTTTCCAAAATATCTTACCCTATCACGTCATTACAAAAGAAAGGGACCAAGTTTAACTAGTCACAGAAGTGTCAATATAGTTTTAACAAGATGACCGAATTATTGACAACTGCACCCATCTTGAAGGTAGCAGACCCGGATAAAGACTTTATCGTCTGTGTTGATACGATTAAAGAAGGACTAGGTGGTGTCCTAACTCAAGAAGGACACATGATTTGTTATGGGTCCCAGATATTAAAATAACATGAGTGAAACTACGCCACTCATGACTTAGAATTAGCAGCAGTAATACACGCGTTAAAAATGTGGTGACACTACATAATGGGCAGAAAATTTCTATTACTGACAGATAATAGTGGGGTCAAATATTTGTTCAGTCTGCCAGATCTTAATGCAAGGCAAGCAAGATGACTAGCCTTCTTGAGCGAATTCGACTTTGAGGCAAGACATATCAAGGGTAAGGAAAATAAGGTAGCATATTCCCTAAGAAGAAGAGTCCATGGGTTATTCGAAATAAATGTCAATAGAGCAGAAAGTGACCTGGAACAGAGAATAAGGACAACATGTATTAATGACGAAAATTACACTAAAATAATGGAAGAATTACAAAACAGTATCGAAAAATCGAATAAACTAGATCTGAGTATCGACAAAAATGGACTATTACGATTTAAAAACAGACTTTACATACCAGATTCAATAGAGTTAAAGATAACAGTCTTGAATGAAGTGCATAAGAAACCGTATTCTGGCCATCCAGGATACCAGAAAACGATAACAACACTTAGAAAACTATTTTACTGGCCTAACATGAAGGACGAAACAAGAAAATATCTGGTTAGGTGCCAAGATTGGTAGTAGGTTAAGGCCGAACAACAACATCCAACCAACCTACTATAACCATTGCCAGTACCATAATGGAAATGGGAGACCATATTGCTGGAATTTTTTATAGGTTTTCCTAAAATGCAGAAACAAAATGACTCTATTATGGTTGTAATCGATAAACTCAGTAAGTCTGCACACTTTATTCCTACAAAGTCTACTTTTAAAGATATAGATATCGCTAAAATATTTATGAAAGAAATCTTTAGACTGCATGGTATTCCTAAAATGGTGATTTTGGATAGAGACGTGAAATTTACATCTTCCTTTTGGAAATAATTATTTGCAGGTCTAAATACTAATTTGAATTTCAGTTCGAGTTATCATCCGCAAACGGATGGACAGACCAAAAGAACGAACCAAATCATGGAGGATATGCTCTGCATGTATGTGCAAATGAAACCAAGCAAGTGGGAAGACTACCTACACCTGGTAGAATTTTCATATAAAAATGGGTACCATGTGACATCCCAAAAAATAAAGTATTTTTGAAATTCAAAATTTGTTAGAAAATTATTTCATTTTTAGTAAATTCAAATTTGCAAAATTTTTGCCATTTATGGCAATTCCAAATTTCAAATTTGATAAATTGTAATTTATTATTTTGACTGTTGGGAAGAGAACTGATTTGACCCGACTAACTATTTGACTATGACACTTGTACGTAAACAAAATATTGTTTTAATTATTGCAGGAGGACAAATAGAAGATCCATGTTAAATTTAGATGACCATGACTCCATGAGTGGGGAACATGTTGGAACTACCTCTAGGTTGATTGTTACAAGTGGAAAATAAAGGATTTGACCATTGGCAGCCACTGAAAATCATGGATTTAGAAAGTTGTGAAAATTCCCGAGGGAAAGAGACCTAGGAAAAAATATTGGTTTGATAAATAATATATGTGAGGAGGCAGGACGTTGCCAAGTATGCTGGGGAAAAGGAAGTATTTTATTCTTGTTGTTATGAATAGTAAATATTCACCTTAGATCTACGAAAGCTATGATAATCACACACACACTTAACGTAAGTAACATAATATAAGGAATAGGCCAACAAACAAAGCCCCTTAATGAGCACCCTGAGAGCAGGCAAGGCCACACTATTTTTATACCCATATTTCATAACGCCTAAAGGAAGGAGAGATACTTATAACGAAGTATTTCCTAACATGCTTTTTAGATAGATATTTCTTTCCTAACCAAGACTTCAAACGAAATGAAGACACCCCAAGAGAAGGCTTAACAAAGCCTCTAACTAAGTCCTAGCCACGCCCGTATTTCCTAACGCCTAAAGGAAGGAAGGTAAGCCCGGCAAGTAACGAAGTCTTCCCTAGTATACTATTCCCATACCGGACCTGATACCAGTTTGGACCTGATTCCTGTACCCTTATATAATATAAAGCCTGATACCAGTCAAGACATCCCTGTACCCTATCCTTGTACCTTGTATGTATAGGAGCTATCCCCAGAGGGCCAAGGAGATAAGGTCAGTCGGGACCTGATCCCTAATATAAGGACCCGACCCCTGGGACTTAGCCTGGATCCAATAAGCTAGTAGTGAAAACTACACTTGCTTTCTTTCCTTAACACTTTAGCTAAGCTCATCAGTGGAAAGGAGGAGTGTCATGTCTGGGCCTTTTCCTTCTCCTTCTCCTTTCGGCTTATGGGTAACGAACGAAAGATAGGCTGACTTCATCGGCTTATCACCCGCTAACGGACGGTAGGTCAGCTATATATAACTTACCGGGAAGAACTATCCTCTACTGAATGTGAGGCAAGGAGAGGACTACAGATAGAGGAAAACATTGCTGAAGAGGAGATTTCAAATTCACCCACATGGATTCATGGTCAGACTAGGGGGTGAACCGGGCAAGTGATTTGGCTGCCCTGTTCTACGGTTGGGAGGAGCATGGTTGTTTCGTTTGTCTTTCAATGTATTATTTCATA
>JASDQU010738539.1:48590-80403 GCA_032191745.1 Picea mariana | reverse complement strand
ATATATATATATATATATATATATATATATATATATATATATATATATATATATATATATATATATATATATACAGGTACGGAAGTAACCTTGCAAATTCCAAGAATTATTATAGAAAACCTACAACATTTATATATTTTTATATCAATAGGTGTTTAATGGAAAGTTATAGGATGATTTGGTCTATGGGACAACATATAGAATTATGGGAATTAATTTTTGGAGTGAATTGGTTAACACAAGAAATTTTCCAGAACTAATCACGAGAGGCGCAAAGGCCCAAAGAAATAAAAGGGACATCTTGGAAACTTTACATGATTTACACATATTCCTGATAAATTCATAACTTTGTAAACAACAACATAATCACCTAGTAGTAAAAAAGGGAAGTGTTTAATATGATTACAATATGGGCGCAAATTGAACTTATTTTACCATCATGCTATATGGAGGCAACTACAGATAAGATATATGCACAGTCAACAATAGCTGAGTACCTTTTTTTCAATTCTAAATTCTAATTTTGAAGAAGCCATCATGACGCTATGATATATTAAACCGATGAAATAACCAGTATGCTATTACAAGTAGGCGGGAGGAAAACCCTGGAATTCTTTTAAGAAACACATTACATATCTCATCCATATTTGAAACAAATAAATACCCCATACTGTGTTTTATTCCAACAATAGGAATACTACCACAAGACGGGTTTACCCTTAAATCAAATGATACTGAAGCCAGAATAGAACTACAATGTTAATAAAAGGAATGGAAAGGGACCATGCCCTTCTTCCAGAACTAAAAAGATGAGACGAAAAGGGTTACAGGCACGGAACCCGAATATGTTTAATTCCAAGGATAGGTGTGGATATCCAAAACCTTGCACCGACGAGAACTCTGCAAAATTTTACCATTGAAATATTAGTAACTATACGAAAGAAGGGTGAATGAAATTATCAACAGAATGAAATATATCATTTGAAAAAACCTTTATTTATCTTAGGTTTGTCGTGGGTGTGTTCCATTTCTGATTAGTGGCCCGTCAACAAACCAAAAGGGGAGGAGTGAGCTTGAATAAATTGATGGGTACCCTCGCATCAAAATAGGGCCCCATCATTAGTTACAACTTCCAGTTCAAAAGAAGGAAAAATGATTATACAAGAAAATATGATTTTCGTAAATATAACAGTAATTCCAACACCAATTCTAGAAACATTAATCAGTGAAAGAGTATACTCTAGTTACCTAGGTAAATATGAGACCCAGAGATTATAATAGACAGAATCCTCATAAGGAAATCAAATCGAAACAGTTAATATGAAAATGCCTAAATTGTAAATACATAAATCGGTTTTAAAGATAACAAAAATGTGATTTAATTAACACAGAGTGATTCAGACATAATGACAAACCATGGTAAGTCATTACAGAATCTGTAAGTATTTACCAGTCTAATTCAAGATCGACAGAATAAATCTATGAAGGGATTATTCATCTTTTTCTTTGGAGTTGCGGGTTATGGGTGAGGATGGTGTACAAGAGAAAGAACTCTTAGAGGCAGATAAATAGAGCTGGGTTGGGGAAGACATTATTCAAATACCACTCAAAGAATACCAACGACGACAGGTAATTAGAGTCTATGAAATGAAAATTCTTTCAGTATGGACAAGAATATATTGTTATAATAGGGTAATTCCCACCCTCATACTTTTAGCCTCTGGAATGGAATTCTAGAGAAGTCATGCGTAAATGCAATACCCAATCAATGATACATAATAGTAAGTTAGAGTGGGAACATTGTTCCCTAAAGGAAAACTACTTACGAAACACCAAGAAAACAAAGGAATGTTGTATCAAGCCTTTTACAACTGTCTGAATAGATAAGGATATGGTAATGAAAACTACTTATCAGGAGTGAGGAACTTTCCAAGAACCCTTTTTCTTGAGATTTTGAAATGAGGGAATAGCTACCCACAATCAGTATAATCTCTACAGTGTGTAGGTTAATCCATGGTGATTACAAGAGAAAGAGAACTCGACCACTAATCCATGACTAGAGATGAAGAGATAATGAGAAAACTTAACAGGTGGTTAGATGGAGATGCCACCTCCATCAGAGGAAGTCCTCATAGTTGTTTCCCTTCTCCAAGAAAATGGAGTCGCAGAGCTAGTCTTCCAGAGAACCTCCGCACGACAAGAGAAAATTTCATTAGCCTAGAGAACCCTTTCCTTGAAGAATGAAGGTTGCGGGTACGAAAGGCCATGTGATGGGGTAGACTTGGCATGTCCATATTGGACAACAAGTCAGGTCATGGCCTCGAATTCGACATACACCCTTCCCTCTTTAATGGCTTGACCAAGATTTAATTCTTGTCAGGCCTATCCCTTCTTTGGCATTCAATGGGCTACGGACTAAGGAAGCGCATGTGCGACTCATGGAAACTTTAACCCTAAATCACTATGAATGCATTTAATACAGTATTCAGTTGATGTTACATATTGGACAGGTGGAGCTGAGTGGGATTTCTAGCACGGGAAGAGGGTTATAGTATATTCATACACTGAGTTTACCCGGAAGTCTTTACCTAACCACTACCCTTATCTGGATGCTTTCAAAATAAAGGGGTCTGATTATATTGCATTAAAACATTTCACAGAGGAGTATAATCTAACTCTTTACATTTTACCTAAGTCCTTTTGATCGATTTTTTGTGAATATGTTTTTATTCTAACACATAAGGCTTAGGAAAGAAGTCCCAAATTCATTTGTAGTCTAAGCCTATTGTAATGGGTATATGTGTATACATATATGAAAGTAATTATAATTATAGGACTTTAAGTGAATATTGGAATGTGGAGTATGCACATATTATAACGTCGACTTGAAAATTTTAATTTGGGTAGTAATGTCAGTCGACGACAACAAGGACTCTAGCAAACTTTCAGAGTCAAACAATATAATAGAAAAGCCCACCTTCTTTGAATATCAAATCTATTTAAGGAAAATGTATAAACATAATTTATTTAATTTTTTTTGGTAGTTTTGAGGTCTATTAGATATGGTATCAGAGAAAAAAGATTACAACACTGGACCTGAATAGGGCCACTTTAGTTACTTATCAAATATTTCGATTTATGAAATGCTAAAAAACCTTTTTGTTACAAATAAAAAACCCTTTATGTTTTGTGTGAATTATGGTAGCTCGGGATGATGCATAAATTAGAATGGAAGGAAATCCAGAGCAGGGACCTCCTGGAGATCCAAGACAGAATATTGATAGAAGATCACCTATGTAACTACTGGAAACAATGAGGAATCTTATTGTTGAACTACAACTTTTCAAAGAGGACAATGAGAAACTGAAGAAAGCACAACAGGAACAACAAGAGATAAATGAAGTCATGTTGCACAACATAGTAACCAAGAAAATCCCAAAGGAAAATAATCATGAATAAGAGGTCAGTAAGAGGGCCTCCAAGAACTGTGGTCCTGAAGAAGAAAAAGAGGACAACTCATCTGAGGGTACCCCTTCAGCCGAATATAAAGAAAAACTGGACAAAAAAAGGAAACAAGTAGATCACCTTGAAGGGGAATTCAAGAAGATTAAACCTGCTACATTTGACTGGGAATCCAGAATAGGTGAGGAAGCTGAGGCATGGTTATTAGACATCAAAAAATATTTCCAGATATACAACTATTCCAACAATATGAAGGTCAGAATGGCCATTTACAATTTGAAAGGAAACACCATCATTTGGTGGCAAGATCTGAAAATGGCCAAAGGCCTAAAGTAGAAACAAATGGAATGGTCTGACTTTAAGAAATACTTCCAAAACCAGTACCTCTCTGAAAGCTACTATCAAAGAAAAACGAAAGAATTCTATGAATTACAACTTGGTTAGATGACGATGGAGGATATTGTAAATAAATTCCTGGAACTACTAAGGTTCGTACCTTATATCCGGGAGGACGAGGTAAAGATACAGTGATTCCTAAGATGTTTACCATAGTATTAGAAGGAAGGAATTGAGTTTGAAAACCCCAAGTCCTTGAGTGAAGTATTCAGGAAAGGACGAATGTGCTACGACCAATACAAATAGTGGCCAGAGTTTCCCAAAGCCTGGAAGGATAAGAAACAAGACCGAATGAACCAACGGAAGAAGGGATTCCATCCAACTCCTTATCAGAATGCAGAAAAAATATTTCCTAGAAAGGATTTCCATTCCAATAATACAAGTACGCAAGGCAGTGTTAAACCGGTAAATCTGGGAACTAAGAAATTTGGGGACAGTCGCCGAGAACCATTAAAGTATTGGGAATGTGGATATCCTCCTCTAGGGAGGAACTGTCCACATTTAAATTCAACAAACATAACTGATGTACACAATTTACAGGAAGCCTGGACGGTGGGTGATTTGGGCAGAAGCTTGTATCGAATAAATGCAGTCGTAGATGGTCAGCAAGATGACCACCAGTCCGCGGTGGTGGAAATTGAAGGTAGAACCCATAACACCTGAATTTTTGTTTTAATTGATCCTGGAGCCACGTTAAGTTATATCACACCAGGTGTAGTAAAGTCAAATAAACTTAAGAGGATAAAAAACACAAAATCATGGCTGGTACAACTAGCAACAGGGACAAAAAGGAAAGTGGTTGGCTTCATTTCTGATTTTGAATTCAGTTTAGATGGTAAAAACATAAAAACAAATATGAACATTCTACCACTAGGATCTTATGATGTAATTATCAGAATGGATTGGTTGGAAAAGAACAAATAAGTTCTAGATTTTTATACAAAGACACTTAATTATAAAGACGATTACGGCACTACCAGAAAAGCCTAAGGTATACTAAAACTACTATCAGTTAGAGAAGTCTCAACAATGAAATTCAAGAAATGCATAAGAAAGGGTTTCCAAGTTTACGCCATCCAAGTAATGAATCTATTCGAAAAATAAGATAAGCCAAAGCTAGAAGATTTTGATGTCTTACGTGAGTTTAGAGACATGTTTGTTGATGAGATACCAGAATTACCTCCTAGAAGGGAAATAGACTTCTCCATAGACCTACTACCTGGTTCAAGCCCTATCTCAAAAGCACAGTACCGAATGAGTTTACCATAATTGACAGAATTAAAAATACAATTACAGGAATTGTTGGACAAAGAGTATATCAGACTGAGTGTTTCACCATGGGGGGCACCAGACCTCTTTGTGAAAAATAAAGACGGTACTCTAAGACTTTGTATCGATTATAGACAATTGAATAAAAGGACTATAAAGAACAAGTACCCCTTACCTAGGATAAATGACCTCTTTGATCAAGTAGGTGGGGCCAAGATCTTTTAAAAATTGGATTTACAATCCGATTATCATCAAGTTATGATAAAGGATGAGGATATAAGAAAAACAACTTTTCGAACAAGATATGGACACTATGAATTCATAGTCATACCTTTCGGACTCACTAACGCATCAGCCATGTTTATGTGCTTGATGAACAATATTTGCATTCAGTACTTAGAGAAGTTCGTACTAGTATTTATCAATGATATTCTGGTGTATTATAAAATGGAGGAAGAAAATGAAGAACATTTAAGAACGGTTCTGCAAATGTTGAGAAAACACAAACTGTACGCCAAATTTGATAAGTGTGACTTTTATCAAAAGAAAATACAATATCTGGGACATGTAATTTCAACAGAAGGCATTGTCGTCGAACTTGAGAAAATATAATCCATCATGGAATGGTCGGTACCGAAGGATGTAGTAGATATCTGGCCATTCATGGGAATCACCGGATATTATCACATATTTATAGAGGGGTTTTGTAGGATATCCTACCTTATCACGTCATTACAAAAGAAAGGGACCAAGTTTAACTAGTCACATAAGTGTCAAGATAGTTTTAACAAGCTGAAGGAATTATTGACAACTGCACCCATATTGAAGGTAGTAGACCCAGATAAAGACTTTACCGTATGTGTGGATGCGAGTAAAGAAGGACTAGGTGGTGTGCTAACTCAGGAAGGACACATGATTTGTTATGAGTCCCGTAAATTAAAATAACATGAGAGAAATTATGTCACTCGTGACTTAGAATTGGCAGCAGTAATACACGCCTTAAAAATGTGGGGACACTACATAATGGACATAAAATTTCTACTATTGACGGATAATAGCGATGTGAAATATTTGTTTAGCCAACCAGATCTTAATTCAAGGAAAGCAAAGTGGTTAGCCTTTTTGTGCGAATTCGACTTTGAGGTCAGACATATCAAGGGTAATGAAAATAATGTAGCAGATGCTTTAAGAAAATTATTCCATGGGTTATTTGAGATAAATATCAGCAGGGCAAAAAGTGATCTGGAACAAAGAATAAGGACAATAGACATTAACGACAAAAATTACACTAAGATAATGGCAGAATTAAAAAACAATAACGCAAACTTAGATAAACCAGATCTGAGTATTGACAAGAAGGGACTATTATGATTCAAAAACAGACTTTACATACCAAATTCAACAGAGTTGAAGTTAATAGTCTTGGATGAAGTGCATAAGAAACCATATTCTAGCAATCCAGGATACCAGAAAATGATAACAACACTTAGAAAACTATTTTACATGCCTAATATGAAGGGTGAAACAACAGAATACTTGGCTACGTGCCAAGATTGTTAGCAAGTTAAGGCTGAACACCAGCATCCAGTTGACCTATTACAGCCATTACCAGTGCCAGAATGGAAATGGGAGACCATATCGCTGGACTTTATAACAAGTTTTCCTAAAACTCAGAAACAAAATGATTCTATTATGGCTGTAATCGATAAACTCAGTAAGTTTGCACACTTTATTCCTGTGAAATCTACTTTTAAAGCTATAAATATTGCTGAAATATTTATGAAAGAAATTTTTAGACTGCATGGTATTCCTAAAATGGTGATGTCAGATAGAGACATAAAATTTATGTCCACTTTTTGGAAAGAATTGTTTGCAGGGATAAATATTAATTTGAATTTCAGCACGAGCTACCATCCACAAACGAATGGACAGAATGAACGAACAAATCAGATCATAGAAGATATGATCTGCACATATGTAAGAACGAAACCGAGTAAGTGGGAAGACTACCTGCACTTGGTAGAATTCACATATAAAAATGGGTACCAAACTTCGGCTAAATTGAGCCCCTTCGAGGTACGACAGAAAGTGTATGACACTAATTAGTTGGGATGATCCAGTTGACAGACTCATGGTTGGACCCAAAATGCTCAAAGAAATGGAAAGTATGGTAAGAAAGGTGCAACAGAACTTAAAAGAGTCACACAACAGACATAAAAGTTATGCAAACCATAAAAGAAGACACTTGGAATTTCAAGTGGGAGATCATGTTTACCTAAAAGTCAAAGCCTGAAAGAGTTCACTAAAACTCAAGAACTGTGCCAAGGTGGCACCCAAGTTTTATGGGGCCTTCGAGATACTAGCTCGAATTGGACCCGTAGCATACCAACTTGCACTTGCCACTAATCTAAGAATTCGTAATGTATTTCATGTTTCCTTGTTGAAAAATTATGTCCATGACCCTACTCATATGATTGATTGGAACTTGGTGTAGGTGGAACCAGAAGGAGAGTTCCAGGTGGAACCCCTGCACATTCTGGACTAGAGAGAAATAACACTTTGGAACATAGTCGTTGCTCAAGTAAAAGTGCAATGGAAACACTTTATCCCTGAGGAGGCCACTTGAGAGTTGGAGGAAGATTTGCAGAAATCTCATCCAATCCTATTCCAACAAAGGAACGAACATTGAGGATAGTGTTTTATTGAAGGGGGAAAGGATGTGACATTCGCAAAAATAAAGTATTTTTTAAATTCGAAATTTGTTAGAAAATTATTTCGTTTTTAGTAAATTCGAATTTGGATTTTTTTTTCAATTTACGGAAATTCCGAATTTAGAATTAGATAAATTGTAATTTATTATTTTGACTATTGGGAAGAGACCTGATTTGACCCAACTAACTATTTGACTATGACACTTTTACGTAAACAGAATATTGTTTTAATTATTGCGGGAGGACAAATGGAACAACCATGTTAAATTTAGCTGGCCATGACTCCATGAGTGGGGAACATGTTGGAACTACCTATGGGATGATTGTTACAAGTGGAAAATCAAGGATTTGGCCATTGGCAGCCCCTGAAAATCATGGATTTAGAAAGAAGCAAAAATTCCCAAGGGACAGAAAAAGACCTAGGCAAAAATATTGGTTTGATAAATAGCATATGTGAGGAGGAAGGACGTTGTCGAGTGTGCTGGGGAAAAGGAACTATTGTATTCTTGTTGTTATGAACACTAAATATTGAGTGTGAGGCAAGGAGAGGACTACAAATAGAGGAAAACATTGTTGAAGAGGAGATTTCAAATTCTCCCTCATAGATTCATGGTCAGGGTAGGGGGTGAATCGGGCAAGTGATTTGGCTACCCTGTTCTACGGTTGGGAGGAACGTGGTTGTTCCCTTTGTCATTCAGTGTATTATTCCAGATATGTTATTTCTGCCCCTTCTCTGGCTAAATGTTATATGGTTAAATACTTGATAGAATGCATTTTTTAATTCTGAATAGAAATAATACTATGGATGAAATAATGAATGCATCCTATTGAACTTAGAAACGGATAGAATGTCTCTATATTGGTTCTGAATGGATTATCTTGGCTCCATATTATTTCTCTTATGAATACTAAATTCTCGTAAATATACTAGCTAAAAGGATATGCCCGGTCAAACTTCTGGAAGAATATGTTTCATGGATTGGATTACTGTTGTAATAAGATAAAACATTGTAGGTGAAAACTCCACGAATAATTTGTATTGAAGATTGGAATTACCTATGTACACAATACAAATGGAAATTAAATAATGTAGATATATCTATGTATGGATGTATACTTACTATCTGATATATAAAGGTATGCGCAAAAGTATAGTAATTGGTTCAGATTTCTTCCATGTACAAGCTGAACAGTTATGATTATTAGGATATAACTACAATCGCAAGTGCCTAAGATATATATATATATATATATATATATTTAGGTACGTTAGTAACCTTGAAAATTCCAAGAATTATTATAGAAAACCTACAACATTTACATATTTTTATATCAACAGGTGTTTAATGGAATGTTATAGGATGATTTGGCCTATGGGACCACAGAATGAATTATGAGAATTAATTTTTGGAGTGAATCAGTTAACATAAGCAATTTTCCAGAACTAATCACGAGATGCGCAAAGGCCCAAAGAAATAAAAAGGACAACCTGGAAACTTTACATGATTTACACATATTCCTGATAAATTCATAACTTTGTAAACAACAACATAATCAGCTAGTAATAAAAAAAGGGAAGCGTTTAATACAATTATAGTATGGGTGCAAATTGAACTTATCTTACCATCATGCTATCTGGATTCAACTACAAATAAGATATACGGACAGTCGACAATAGCCGAGTACCTTTTTTTCAATTCAAAATTCTCATTTTGAAGAAGCCAACATGGTGCTAAGATATATTAAACCGATGAAATAAGCAATATGCTATTACAAGTAGGTGGGATGAAAACCATGAAATTATTTTAAGGAACACATTACATATATCATCCAGATTTGAAAGAAATAAATACCCCATATTGTGTTTTATTCCAACTATAGGAATACTACCACAAGACGGGTTTACCTTTAAATCAACTATACCGAAGCTAGAATAGAACTACATTGTTAATAAAAGGACTGGAAAGGGACCATGCCCTTCTTCTAGAAATAAAAAGATGAGACAAAGAGGGTTATAGGCATGGAACCCGAATACCTTTGATGCCAAGGATAGGCTTGGATATCCAAAACCTTGCACCAATGAGAACTCTACAAAATTGTACCATTGAAATATTAGTAACTATACAAAAGAAGGGTTAATGAAATTATCAAAAGAATGAAATATATCATTTGACAGAACCTGTACTTATCTTAGGTTTTTCGTGGGTGTGTTCCATTTCCCAGTAGTGGCCCATAAACAAATTGAAAGGGGAGGAGCGATCTTGAATAAACTAATGGGTACCCTCACATCAAAACAGGGCCCCATCATTAGTTACAACTTCCAGTTCAAAAGAATGAAAAGGGATTATACAAGAAAATATGATTTTCGTAAATATAACAGTAATTCCAACACCAATTCTAGAAACATTAATCAGTGGATGAGTATACTCTAGTTACCAAGGTACAGATGAGGCCCAGAGATTATAATAGACAAAATCCTCGTAAGGATATAAAATCGAAACAATTAATATGAAAATGCCTAAACTGTAAATACAAAAATCAATTTTAAAGATAACAAAAAGGGGATTTAATTAACACAGAGTGATTCAAACATAATGAGAGACTGTGGTAAGTCATTATAGAATCCATAAGTATTTACCAGTCTAATTCATGATCGAGAGAATAAATCTATGAAGGGCTTATTCGGATTTTTTCTTGGAGTTACAGTTTATGGGTGAGGATGGTGTACAAGCAAAATAAATCTTACAAGCGGATAAATAGAGTTGGGATGGGGAAGACATTATTCAAATACCACTCGTATAATACCAACCATGACAAGTAATTAGAGTCTACAAAATGAAAATTCTTTCAGTATGGACAAGAATATATTGCAATAATAGGGTAATTCCCACCCTCATACTTTTAGCCTCTGGAATGGAATTCTGGAGAAGTCCCACGTAAACGCAATATCCAATGGATGATACATAATAGTAAAGTAGAGTGGTAACATCATTCCCTAAAGGCAAACTACTTATGAAACACCAAGAAAACAAAGGAATGAGGTATCAAGCCTTTCGAAACTCCCTGAATAGATAAGGATACAGTAATGAAAACTACTTATCAGGAGAAAGGAAATTTCCAAGAACCCTTTTTCTTGAGATTTGGTAATGAGGAAATATCTACCCACAATCATTATATTCTCTACGGTGCGTAGGTTAATCCATGGTGATTACAAGAGAAAGAGAACTCGACCACTAATCCATGAATAGATATGCAGAGATAACGAGAAAACTTGTTAGGTGGTTAGATGGAGATGTCGCCTCCATCAACAAAAGTCCTCAAAGTTGTTTCCCTTCACCAACAAAACAAACTCATAGAGCTAGCCTTCCAGAGAACCTCCCCACGACAAGAGAAAATTTCGTTAACCTAGAGAACCCTTTCCTCAAAGAATGAAGGCTGCAGGTATGAAAGGCCATGTGATGAGGTAGACTTGGCACGTCCATATTGGGCAACAGGTCAGGTGATGGCCTCAACTTTAGCATACACCCTGCCCCCTTTTATAGCCTAGCTAGGATTTAATTCTCGTCAAACCTATCTCTTCTTTGGCATTTAATGGGCTACAGATTAAGGAATCACTTGTGCGACTCATTGAAGCCTTTAACCCTAAATCACTATGAATGCAGTTAATACAGTGTTTAGTTGATGTTACATATTGGACAGGTGGAGCCAAGTGAGATTGCTAGCATGGACAGAGGGTTATAGTATATTCGTACACTAAGTTTACCCGAAAGTCCTTACCTAACCACTACCCTTATCCGGATGCTTTTAAAATAAAATGGCCTGATTATATTGTATTAAAACATTTGACAGAGGAGTATAATCTAACTGTTTACATTTTACCTAAGTCCTTTTGATCGAGTTCATGTGAATAAGTGTTTAGTCTAATGCATAAGGCTTAGGCCAAAATTCCCAAAGTCGTTTGTAGTCTAAGCCTATTGTAATGGGTATATGTGTATACAGATATGAAAGTAATTATAATTACAAGACTTTAAGTGAATATTGGAAAGTGGAGTATGCACATCTCATAACGTTGACTTGAAAACTTTAATTTGGGTAGTAATGTCAGTCGATGACAACAAGGACTCTAGAAAATGTTCAGAGTCGAACAATATAATAGAAAAGCATACCTTCTTTGAATATCGAATCTATTTAAGGATGAATGTATAAACACAAATTTTTTTTTTTTGGTAGTTTTGAGGTCTATTACATATGGTATCAGAGAAAAAAGGTTACAACACTGGACCTGAATAGGGCCACTTTAGTTACTTAACAAATATTTTGATTTAGGCAAAACTAATAAACCTTTTTGTTACAAACAAAAAACCCTTTATGCTTTTTCTGAATTATAGCAACTCAGGATGATGCAAAAATCAGAACGGAAGGAAATTTGTAGGAGGGACCTTCTGGAGATCCAAGACAGAATAGTGACGGAATCTCACCTACAGAAGTACTGAAAACAATGAGGAATCTTGTTGTTGAACTACAAGTTTTCAAAGAAGACAATGAGAAACTGAGGAAAGCACGGTAGGAACAATAAGAGATAAATGAAGTCTTACTGCGCAGCATAGTAACCAAGAAAATCCCAAAGGATGATAATCATGAAGAAGAGGTCAGTAAGAGGGCCTCCAAGAACACTATTCCTGAAGCAGAAAAAGAGGACAACTCATATGAGGGTACCCCTTCAGCCGAAGATAAAGAAAAACCAGACAGAAAAAGGAAACAAGTAGATCACCTTGAAGGGGAACTCAAGAAGATTAAACTTGCTACATTTGACGGGGAATCGAGAACAGGTGTGGAAGCTGAGGCATGGGTATTAGACATGAAAAAATATTTCTAGATATACAACTATTCCAGCAATATGAAGGTCAGAATGGCCATTTACAATTTGAAAGGAAAAGCCAACATTTGGTGGCAAGATATGAAACTAGCCAAAGGCCTAAAGGAGAAACAGATGGAATGGTCTGACTTTAAGAAATACTTCAAAAAATAGTACCTATATGAAAGCTACTATGAAAGAAAAATGAAATAATTCTATGAATTAAGACTTGGTCAGATGACGATTGAGGATCTTATAAATAAATTCCTGGAACCACAAAGGTTCATACCTTATATCCGAGAGGACAAGGTAAAAATCTAGCGATTCCTAAGTTGTTTACCACAGTCTTACAATGACATAAATTGAGTTTTAAAACCCCAAGTCCTTGAGTGAAGTATTCATGAAAGCACGAATGTGCTACGACCAATACAAACAACAAGCAGAGTTTCCCAAAGCCTGGAAGGATAAGAAACAAGATCGAATGAACCAATGGAAGAAGGGATTCCATCGAGCTCCTTATCGGAATGCAACAAAAATCTTTCCTAGAAAGGATTTTCACTCCAATAATACAAGTGTGCAAGGTTGCGGTAAACCGGTAAATCTAGGAACCAAGAAATTTGGGGACAGTCCCCGGGAACCATTAAAGTGTTGGGAATTTGGAGATCCTCATCTAAGGAGGAACTGTCCAAGTTTAAATTCAACAAACAAAACTGTTGTACACAATTTACAGGAAGCCTCGGTGATGGGTGATGTGGACAGAAACTTGCATCGAATAAATGCAACCGGAGATGGTTGGCAAGCTGACCACTAGTCCACGGTGGTGGAAATCGAAGGTAAAATCCATAACACCCGAATTTTTGTTTTAATTGGTCCCGGAGCCATGTTAATTTATATCACACTAGGTGTAGTAGAGTCAAATGAACTTAAGAGGATAAAACATGAAAAATCATGGCTGGTACAACTAGAAACATGGACAAAAAGGAAAGTGGTTGACTTCATTTATGATTTTGAATTCAATTTAGGTGGTAAAAACATAAAAACAAATTTGAACATTCTACCACTAGGATCTTATGATGTGATTATCAGAATGGATTGGTTGGAAAATCACAGATCAGTTCTAGATTGTTATACAAAGACACTTAATTATAAAGATGATTATGACACTACCATAACAACCCAAGGTATACCAAAACCAGTATCAGTTAGACAAGTCTCAAAAATGCAATTAAAAAAATGCATAAGAAAGGGTTGCCAAGTTTACACCATCCAAGTAATGAATCTGTTAGAAAAAGAAGATAATCCAAAGCTAGAATATTTTGATGTCCTACGTGAGTTTAGAAACATGTTTGTTGATGACATACCAGAATTACCTCCTAGAAGGGAAGTAGACTTATCCATAGACCTACTGCTTGGCTCAACCCCTATCTCAAAAGCACCTTACTGAATTAGTTTACCAGAATTGATAGAATTAAAAATACAATTACAGGAATTCTTGGATGAAGAGTATATCAGACTGAATGTTTCACCATGGGGGGAAACAATCCTCTTTTTGAAAAATAAAGATGGTACTCTAAGACTTTGTATCGATTATAGACAATTGAATAAAATGACTATTAAGAACAAGTACCCCTTACCTAGGATAAATTACCTATTTGATAAAGTAGGTGGGGCCAAGATATTTTCGAAATTGGATTTACGATCCGGTTATCATCAATTAAGGATAAAGGATGAGGATATAATAAAAAAATATTTTTGAACAAGATATGGACACTACGAATTCATAGTCATTCCTTTCAGACTCACTAACACACCAACCACATTTATGTGCCTGATGAACAATATTTTGAATCAGTACTTAGACAAGTTCTTACTAGTATTTATCGATGATATTTTGGTGTATTATAAAATGGAGGAAGAAAATGAAGAACATTTAAGAACAGTTCTGCAAACATTAAGGAAACAAAAACTGTACGCCAAAATAGATAAGTGTGACTTTTATCAAAAGAAAATGCAATATCAGGGACATGTAATTTCAGTAGAAGGCATTGTCGTCGACCCTGAGAAAATAAAAGCCATCATGGAATGGTCGGTACCTAAGGATGTAGCAGATATCCGGTCATTCAAGGGAATCACCATATATTATCGCAGATTTATAGAGGGGTTTTCCAAGATAGCCCACCATATCACATCATTACAAAAGAAAGGGACCAAGTTTAACTGGTCACAAAAGTGTCAAGACAGTTTTAACAAGCTGAAGGAATTATTGACAACTGCAGCCATATTGAAGGTAGTAGACCCAGATAAAGACTTTACCGTATGTGTGGATGCAATTAAAGAAGGACTAGGTGGTGTCCTAAATCAGGAAGGACACATGAGCATGCATTGTAAAATTGTAGGGGACCTTTATGTAATGTTTGTTGGGTGATAAATCCTTCAAAAGGAAGAGTGTGCATGGTAAAAATGCAAGGGATCTTTAAGTATTGTTTGTTGAGTGATAATCCTTCAAAAAAAAGATAATGCATGGTAAAAACACATGGGATCTTTATGTATTGTTTGTTGGGTGATAAATCCTTCAAAACATAGTGCATGCTTTGTAAATGCAGAGAAAAGTGATGTTGGAGGATGAGAAACATTGTGAAGGAAAATCCCACACAACCAAACACATAGAACTTGGTTAATGGATTTTTGGGAAATAAATTAATTGAAGAGGTTGTGTCCTTCTACAAAAAAATGTTTAGTAATACAGGTAGAATCATTAGGTGATATGAGATATGTTCGTCGAGAAATTGGAGAAGATTTGCGGAGAAAAGAAAGGGTAAAATAGTTGAGTTAAATAGATAATATATAGTTCCATAAAATTCACAGGGAAGGCTTCCAAAATAGATATCTTGAAGGGAATAATCATTGGGATAGCACCCATAAAAATAATTTTGCAAACTAGATTAGTAAAACTCAGAAAATTTAAGAGGGAGGAGCTGGGTGATTTAAAAATGCAGAGAACAAGGGTTCATTGGGAAAGTGACTACCTCAAACTCAAAGGAAGAACCTTAAATCAATAATGCAGATATTATCCCCCCAAAAGTATATATACAAGAAACACTTAAAACATTATGACTTCAAATAAAATTACAAAAAAAAATAATACATTGCAATTACTAATTCAGTGAGGAATATTGTAATCAAAGACAATGAAGTCTAAGAAGTTCTTTTGCGCTTGCACTCTGTCCATCTCCTAGCTTGCTAAACCTACATATTTCACCGATACCTCCCAGCCAACGCTAGGGGTACTCTTCTTCCTCCTTAGCCCCCTGAGCCACAAAGGGGCCATGCACAACTACAACCAGAATACTCTAGCTCCCATCTTTCCTTGCAAGGTAGAGATACCACTCTCTCTTTCGAGTTGTGTATCCCAACTCTCACAAGTAAAACCAGTCATAATTTCTACATCATAACCTTACTCATACCAGTCATTCTCCATTCCTCCTCTCAGCCATTTCTTTTATAGAATTTTTCTTAGCGACGACTTGGAATTTGCACATTTAATTCGTTTTTTAAAAATTAATTAGGAATTACTCCCCCCATACACTTGTCACCCATTCCCTTAGTTTCACCAATAAATCCACGATTTAATTAAATTAAATGTCAATTTCCCTCACCCATCCTAAAATCACTCCTATTTGTCCCTTTATTCCCTTTATTTCACTTTTAATGACTGACGCCTTTCTAAAACTGAGTTGTGTTTAAACTAGGAAAGTTCTTTAGTTAGACTAGACTAGATACTTTTCTATTCTTACATATCTGTATGCTTTAACCCATTCTGAATTAAATTCTAATTTAGTGTTTACTTGCACAAGTGTATTAATCATTCCTTAGGGTTTATTTTCATTTTCATTGATTCTTAATTTGATTTAATTCATCCCTTCATCAATTAATTTAAAAATTTAGTTTGTATTCTTCTCACTCACTTAGAATTAGGATTAGTTAAACCTTTATTTGCAAATGCCTAGACCCTTAGGGATTATTCTTAATAAATTCATTCTTTAGTTGATTAATTACTCAATTAATTAATTCGGCAAGTGATCAAGATTTTAAGGTTTAACATTCGCTCAAGTTTTCTAGGAAACCTACATTCATTGACTCATTTTTTTATATACCGCGGTGTGTCCTTCAAGACGCACTATGTTCTCCAAGGGTTCCACTCTCCCTTGATTCAAATTTTAGTTATGTGACATGCCATTCAAGACGCATTACATGCTCCAAGATTGTCACTCGCCTTTGACTTGATTTGGTAGTTGTCCAACCTGTAGTATACCTAGGGAGGTAATATGGGGTACCTAGGGAGGTACCCAATGGGAATGTAGTTATGTGTTATTAGTGGAAGTCATTTAATATATGATAATGTGGTCATTCAATGTAAGGTGGACTAGGTCCACTATATTAATAAAGGCCCACTATGGTAGTTAGATGTAATAAATGTGAGAAAGCTCTCTAGAAGGTTCCTAGGAGATACAAAGAGCTATATAAAGAAGTGTAAGCAATGTAATGAAATATAGTGAAGATTATTGTCATTGTAACAAGCAAGTGTTTCTTGAGGAGTGAATTCCTTCCTTAAGGAATAATATATGGTGTTACCCTACCTCAAAGGTTTTATCTATATTCTTGTGTTCAAGTTATGGTGAATGGTTTATGGTTTATTCTTGGTATTATTGAAGTATATTTTCATATTTGGTATAGGAACTTAAAAATTGGTATCAAATCACTTTTCTTGGCCAAAAGAAGGAATATTTTTTTTGCAAAAAGAAAAAAAAAATTATAGGTACATAAAAACTGGTATCAGAGCACTTTCCTTGGCCAAAGAAGGGAAGAATGTTTTTTCTCTTTTTGCAGAATTTTTCTAGGGAAGAAAAAGAGGGTGGCGCACTTCAGGTTTAGATCTGAATCTTTACGAGATGAATTTGGAAAAACAAATTGGGTATTTGAATTTATATCGGAAAATAGGTATAGGTACATAACACTTGGTATCAGAGAATTTTCCTTGGCCAAAGAAGGGAAGAATTTTTTTGCTCTTTTTGTAAAATGTTTCTAGGGAAGAAAAAGAGAGCGATGCACTTCAGGTTCAAATATGAAGCTTTACAATCTGAATTGGGACAAAACAATTGGGTATTTGAATTCCTCTTGGACAATTACTCAATTTAAAAAAAAAAATCATTCGAAATGGAGTTCGGGAAGTGAAGTTACATGAGCATTTTAAATTCAACAGTTTTTCAGGGTTTTTCTGGCAAAAGTCATGACTTTCTATTGTAATTTATTTTCTATCTTTTAGCATTTTTCATGATGGCAGCGAGACTACAGAGTTCATAAATTTTCATATTGTGATTAGATGGATATTTCCTTTGAAACCCTCAAAGAAATTATTGAAGCATTCAAAGCCTAATTGTTTGACACATTGGATGATAGATTGGATGACTTTGTAGATGGCCTCACATATGACCTCAATAATAGTTTTCAAGGTATTCAAGATTCATTGGATAGCATGCAGGAGATATTTCTTATGGAAGACCTAAGGGATGAATATAATCAAGAAATATATGCTTGGTATGATATGGAGGCCGATTGTGATGATTGGTATATGGATAGTTGTCATTTATGGGATGACAATCACTTTTATATTTTATTTGATGACTCTAATCGGCCTTCTGTAGAGAGCATTGGTGTGACAAATTAGGAGCCAATGATTATTATCAGTGTCCATCATGCATATTATACAGTGGTATTATTCCTTCCATATTCGGCTATGACCCTTTTCCACTATGTAGATGGATCTTCTTATTTGGTGCCACATGACAGATTTCAGTATTTGGAGCATCATTTTTAGTTGGTTATTGGGTTCCAAAATATTCCACAGAGAGTTCACATGAACAATTTGACATGGGACCCAGGCTTACAATGGTGGTTGGACTACTTCAACATGATTACTTTCCTTTATACATGGGACCTTGGTTCTCTAGTCTTCTTCAACATTATGGTCCATAATTATCCATGAGACCTTGGTATATGGTTGTACATCAAGCATTGAGGAAAATGCTTTCATAAGGGAGATGGAATGTAAGGTAGCTAGAGAAGTACTGGGGAGGCCCATAGGGCCCATAGTGATAATAGTGGAGTCAATTGAATGTAAAGTGGACTAGGCCCACTATATTGTTAAATAAGACCCACTATGGTAGTTAGATATAATAAATGGGTAGTTAGATGTAATAAATGTAAGAGGACTTCTTAGAAGGTTCTCCTTCTAAGAAGTCCTCTTACATTTATTACATCTAACTACCCATTTATTATATCTAACTACCATAGTGGGCCTTATTTAACAATATAGTGGACCTATTCCACAATACATTGAATGACCTCCACTATTATCACTATGGGCCCTCTGGGCCTCCCCACTACCACTCTAGCTACCTTAAATTCCATCCACCTTATGAAAGCATTGTCCTCAACGTTTGATGTACAACCATATACCATGGTCCCATGGATAATTATGGAGAATAATGCTGAAAAATACTGGAGAACCAAGGTCCCATATAGAAAAGAAATCCACCATGATGAAGTAGTCCAATCGCCATTGTAAGCTCGGGTCCCTTGTCCAAGTGCTCATGTGAATTCTCCATGGAAGGCTTTTTTGAAGTTTTATTCCAAGCATGCTATTTTTTACTAGAAGAGATGATGGCCCTAGTATTGAATAATTTATACAATCTCACAAGTCATTATGGAAAGGGCAGTGGAAATATTTTGTAAATTGGGGTTTCAAAGGTGATTCTCTCATATGGTGGAAATCATCTGACCATTCTGAGTGGATGTCATTTTCTGAGGAAGCAGTTGAAAAATTACTTTTAGACAAGTGTTCTCATAGAAAGAGTAAGGATAAAGACATCACCAAAAGTTTATTTTCATGTTGAAAATTTATATTATATGTTCATGGTTGTATTCATAAGGAGAAGGTTATTTTTTCTATTAACCCGAGTTGCATGCATAATTTTATCAATATTTAGTTGGCTAATAGATTGTAAGTTCTTGCAAAGAATATCCAAAGAACATAGGTTGAGGGTGAAAATGTTAAAATTTCTAAAGATTTGAAGCTCAGTATGGATAAATATGTGTTGCATTCAGATTTTTATGCTATGGATATGGGTGAAGTGGATATTGTTTTGGGATATCCTTGGATAGAATTAGTGGGTACCATTAATATCAATGTGCAAAAGAATTTTTTGAGGTTGTGGTACAAGAAAAAGAAAGTTGCATTGCGGGATATGTCTCTTAGTGAGAAGGAGGGATGAATGGAAGCTAGCAAAGAGATTATTGCCAAGTTTTAAGTTGAATCAGAGGCAGATTCTACAGAAGGAGATGAAGAAAAAATATAGGAAGGACATAATTAGGAATTTGAGGAGGTCATTGACTCAAAGGCACAAAGTGTTTCTAATTTGAATAAAAAAAACAAATTCCTATAGTTGTTGTATATTGCCATCCACATCATCTAGAGACACAACAATTGTCAAGGAAAGGGCGTGTGAATCAACACATTTATGCTCAAGCAGGGCACCAGACAGGAAACCAACCAAGAGGTACATGGATTCCTACTAGCACTACAGGAAGACATAAAGCTAGATAACTAATCCGATGGCCACACCAACATAATGCAGATCAAGATCAGGGTGGAAAGGAAACATATGGACATCATGTTTGACTTCCCTTGGGATGGATGGATGGTCATATTTGCTACCCATTGGCTACATTTCTTAGCCAATCATATTGTATAGTTTCTTCTTGTGTTTCAAGGACAAAACATGTGAAGGGGGATGGAATGTAGTATACCTAGGGAGGTAATACGGGGTACCTAGGGTGGTACCCAATGGAAATGTAGTTATGTGTTATTAGTGGAAGTCATTTAATATATGAGAATGTGGTCATTCAATGTAAGGTGGACTAGGTCCACTATATTAATAAAGGCCCACTATGGTAGTTAGATGTAATGAATGTGAGAAATATCCCTAGAAGGTTCCTAAGAGATACATAGAGCTATATAAAGAAGTGTAAGAAATGCAATGAAATATAGTGAAGAATAGTGTCATTGTAACAAACAAGTGTTGCTTGAGGAGTACATTCCTTCCTTAAGGAATAATATATGGTATTACCTTACCTCAAGGGTTTTCTATATATTCTGGTGTTCATGTTATCGTGAATGGTTTATGGTTTATTCTTGGTCTTATTGAAGTATATTTGCATATCTGGTATAGGAACTTAACACAACCCTTGGAGTCAATACTCCATGCAGGTGACCTTGTGAGAGACTAAGGGCCTTTAAGGAATAAGGACCCTGCCTTATTGCACTCCCCTTAGAATATTCGTGAGCGACTGTCTCAATATTCCCTCACAAAATCATGGATCTATCGAAGTAGGTAATCGTTAACCTACAATTCAAGCCATGGTGGGAGTTCTAGTAGACTATGATAGGGATTCTTCCATACCTCTCCCTCAATATGTGGTTTTTGTGCATTTCCCCTTTACTCTTTATGTGAGTCTGACTAGCAAGAAATCGTCAAAATGCATCTGTCAACGAAACATTGTCAATGATCCATAAACAAAATCATAATATAACCAATCATATGCCATATATGAATAAATAAAAATACCCAAACCAATACAGTTCACTCCCTGACTCAATCTAGAGTCCAAGGAGGTCCATTGATTCTAGTGGTATCCTTAATCTGTCAAGTGTCCTGCACACTCAGGGGAAACTTGTCAATAACATATGTCAATACAAAGATATCAAATAACATAACATCATAATCCATCGACATGATCACAAGAATCCATAAGAAAAAAAACATCCTTATATTGAAACTAGATCACTTGCAGGCAAGTGTCCTTAAAGAATAAGTCAATAACATGTGCTCGCAAAAGAGGGATGTTACATACACCCCCTCTTATTTTAAAACTTGTCCTGAAGTTTCATAGTATATAAATGTAGTAAATAAAGAATCTGACAATATTTAAATGTATGACTATCAAACAAAAATGGAAACTGTTGACACATATCATATGCATCCTCCCAGGTAGCCAAGTGTGGACTATAATTGTCCCACTGGACCTTGACCTGATCAAATTTTGGACATCTTAGTTGTTGAATGCGATGGTCCCGGATGCAGATTGGCTCCGTCGTGAGTGCACCCTTGTCTGACACCTGCAAGGAGCTCATGTCAATCACATGTGTAGTAACATTAACATAATGTATCAACAAAGATACATGAAAAACATCATGCATACACCTCAAAGAATCAGGAAAGGCTAGTCGATAGTCCATAGGCCCTTTCTTTTCCACAACTTCAAAAGGTCCCACAAACCTAGGAGAGAGTTTAGCACCCTTTCCAAACTTGATGGTACTCTTGTGTGGTTTTACCCACAAGAATACTCGATCACCAACTTCATAACTAAGGTAAACACGATCCGCATCAACATAACTCTTATTCCGATCTTGCGTTTCTTTAATCCTTTGTCTTATCGTTTGCATTTTTTCTTCAATTTATTGGATCGCTTCTGATCCTACAAATACCCTATCCTCAATTTGATCCAATCTCAAAGGCATCCAACATGGTCACCCATAAAGATAATCAAAAGGTGCCATCTTAATGGTGCTTTTATAGTTGTTGTTGTACACAAAATATTCCAGTGGAAATAAATCTTCCCAATGCTTATGTTGGTCCATCACATACATACACAACATATCTTCCAAAATGTGGTTTGTTCTTTATGTCTTCTTGTCTATCTCCGGGTGATATGATGTACTAAAGTTATGTTGTTTTCCCAAGGCCTCTTGGAAAATAGTCCAAAATCATCCTGTAAACATCGATCCTTGATCATATATGATCCTCTTAGGCACGCCATGCAATCTCACAATCTTGTTGATAAACACTCTAGATATGTATGGCACTTGATACATTGTACACATAGGGATAAAATGTTCACTCTTCATCAGAGTGTCAACTACCACGAAAATTGAGTCGTCCCTCCTTGTCGTCAGCGACAATCCCACAATGAATTCCATTGAAATGACCTCCCATTTCAATCTTGGAATAGTGTGTGGTTGTAGTAATCCTGTCGTATGTCTATGTTTATCCTTCACTTGCTAACATTCTAGACATATTGCCATGTTGTTGACTATGTCTGCCTTCATTCCTTTCTAGAAGACTAAGGGCTTAAGGTCTTCCCTTATATTCATGGCTCCTGGATGAGCGATGTACACTGCTCTATGAGCTTCGTTTAAGATCAACTTTCTTAATTATTCATTAGGAAGTACGTAAATCTAGTTATTATACCTCATCAATCTATCATTGTCCAAAGTATATCCTTGAAACCTAGGTACCAACATGGTGTCTTGTCTGATGTTTTTTGTAACCTCTTTATACCAGTCATCATTGCACTGTATAGTTAGAATATTTTCTCAAAGATTCATTTGAAGAGGTATCACCAAAAATATGCGTGGTCTCCGACTCAATGCATCTGCTACTCTATTCATTGTTCCTTTTATGTAGGTAATCTCAAAATCATACTTTCTAGGTAGTTCTGACCAATGCATTTATTGTGCATTCAAGTCACTTTGCGTAAAAATGTACCGCAAACCATAGTGGTCTGTTTTCATTTTGAATTTCCATACAATTAGGTAATTCCTCCACACTCTGAGGGAATACACAATGGCTAACAACTCTAAATCATGTGCTGTGTAGTTCTCCTCATTCTTTCTTAGCTTCCTTGAGATTTAAGTGATCACTCGACCCTCTTGCATCAACACTCCACCTAAGCTTTTCTTCGATCCATTTGTGCATACCAAGAATTCCTCGTCCATGTTGGGGAATTTTAGTATCAATGTTGTTTTCAAGAGCTCCTTGAGCCTTCAAAATTCTTCTGCACATTTCTTCGTCCATACAAACTTCTTATTTTTCTTTTGCAATTCCCTAATTGGATTTTCTATCTTTGAAAAACCTTCGATGAACTGTCGATAATATCCAGCTAAACCCATGAAGCTATGTACTTCTAGTATGTTAATCGACACAAGACATTCCATAATATCCTCTACCTTTGCGAGATCCACAATGATGCTTTTGTTGGAGATAAAATGCCCTAAGTAATGAATCCTCGATTGATAAAAATAACATTTCGATAGTTTCCCATATAATTTATTCTCTCGTAAACACTATAGTACCAAGCGCAAATGTTCATCATGCTCTTTCATCGTTCAATAATACATCAAAATGTCATCAATGAATACTTAAAAAAGCTTTTCCAAGTATTCGCGAAACACCACATTCATCAAGCTCATGAATACCCTTGGGGTGTTTGTTAGTCCAAACGGTAAAATGGTAAACTCGTAATTCCCAAACCTCGTCTTGAATGTGGTCTTAGGAATGTCTTCCTCCTTGATATGTAACTGGTGATATCTTGATCTCAAGTTGATCTTAGAAAACATCATCACACATTTCATTTGATCAAAAATATCATCTATTCTTGGCAGCATATGTTGTTTCTTCATCATTTCCTTGTTCAATTGATGGTAGTCAATGCAAAGTCTCCACAACCCATCCTTCTTTTATATGAAAATAATAGACATGCCCCGAGATGACACACTTGGACCTATAATTCCTAGGTCCAACAACTCCTTTAGTTTCATTTTCTACTACTGTAACTTAGGGGTCAACATCCGATAAGGCCTTCTTGATATCGGTTCAGTTCTAGGCTTTAAGTCGATGGTAAATTCCAACTCTCTTTTGGGCGACAAACCTGGTAACTCTTTTAGGAACATGTCTACAAACTCTTGTACTACCAGAAGTTTTTCTAATCCTTCTTCCATGCCCTTAACATTCAACGCTAAGATTACATATAACTTGCATCCCTTGCGCATTCTCTTTTGTAGATGTAGGGAAGAAATGAACCTTAGGGAAACTCGTTGGTTTCTTCCTACAATCACTCGTCTTTTTCCCTCATCATCGATCAAACTCAAGTGTTTCATCTTATAGTTGAGTATCACACATGCGATTCCAACCAGTCCATTGTAACAACTCTAGTTAAATAGTTGCTTAAGGTTTATCAAGTATAGTTAACTAAATAATTAAATGTCCTAATGTGTATTAGTTAAATGATGATTATTTATTAATAATATTAATTAATTATTTATTTATTGTTTAATATATGTTGATTAATTAATTAATTGATTAATTAACACATTTATTGATTGGATAACAAATTAAAGGCTTAATAACTTTTAATTTATTATTAGAAAACTTTACGTATGAAGGGAAAGGGAATTGAATGGAGGGATAAGGTATTGAATGGAGGGATAGGGTAATGAATGGATGGATAAGGTATTAAATGGAGGGATAAGGTGGGTGTAATTAAAGGAAGGTAGGAGGCAGTGAATGGGAGGAGGATATGAGGGGGTAGAGGCCTTCGGGAGAAGGATTATGAAATTTTGGGGAGAGGAAGCATTTTTTTTAGAGAAGGACTGTATTTTCTGTTTGGCATTTTTCTGGTTTGGTATGGATTTTGCGTGGACTGTTACAATGGTGCACCAGGTTGCTGGTCATACAACGCACCTGTTAGAATTTACCACTAGCAACACCATGCAACACACAAAGATACAATGCACAATCACTCACACTAAGCCACGAGGAGGTCCCACAAGTAGCAGAGCCCTTATACACTACGCGAAGGCCCGAAGGCCAATCTTTAACCCTGCAAGTTAGCCACACATTCAACATACAATCCAAGTGTTGAAGCACGAAACCAGGTCACATGGAAGAGGAGTCCACGACGGACTGCATTGCATTCACCTTCTGCATTCACCAAACAGCCTACATAGCCCTCTCACCCCCATCTCATCCACAAAAAGGCGGAGCCGACAGCCAGAGCAAGTCAAATCAAAATCAAAGCCAGAGCATCTATGCTACGGTTGTCGTTGTCTTATACATGGAGTACACCAAGGAAAATTCCAAGTGCATGAAATACGAGGCCAAAAAGGATCTGTACGCATCTCAGTGTAAGAATTTGGACCCCATCTACATCACTTGCACTACCGACATGGAAAAAGACAAAACTCCATGCCCTACATGTCTGGAACTCATCACTAAAGTCTTCTGGCACTACGATTTGAAGTCATGTCTGCCTGGAAATGCCACCAAGTTTCTTGCCAAGTTCTCCCCCAAACCTAGTTGTTCTGTGGACATCGTAGGTGTAGATAAACAACCTGCTACCGGGAAAAACACAACTGACAACAAATATTTTAGAAAATTTGACAGACGCTCATGGATCATGTACAGAGAGGGTGCCGAGGGAAAACGGAAAAATTTGAAAACCGACACTAGGCCGTGGATATTGGAAAATGTGAAAGACAAAGGCAAGGCCATATCCTTAACAGAAATGGGCTCTCGTGGCCTTCATTACAAACAACCAAAGCGCAATATTCGACTAACAAGATCTATAGTTTGAATCCTGCGCTAGAGCCACGCACCAGGTCACAAAGGAGGAGCGCCAGAGCCAAGCACCAGGTCACAAAAGGATACAAATGACAGGGAGTGTAAGTATTTTGGACTACATGCCAAAAGACTACAGAGAATATAGAGAATGCGAGAATGCAGAATACAGAGAATGCGGGAATGCATTTCCTTGCAAAATGTTTTGAATTTTTCCAAACATCAGACCAATTCACAAAGAGGGAGAATCCCAAGGGGGTGCCTTTACATAACTCTTCCACATGACGTGCAACCACACACACAACCAAAACAAAAAATAATGAGTCATCGTAACCAAGCCTGTAGCCCACAGGCCCAGCTAGAGATAAAAAAAAAAAAAAGTAGGGTAGCCGAGGATCCCACGAGAGGGCGCTACTATGACCAATGCCAAGACACAAGGGAGGAGCCTGCGACCATTACCATATCTCTACCACAGTAGCAGAGAGGGAGAAGCCCAGGGCGCATTTGCATAGTGAGATAGTTGGCAGTGATGGAGCGTTAGGGTTGAGGATAGTTTAGGGTTTGCTTAGGGAGGCGTGTAGGTTTGGGAATGAGCGTGGTGAGGGAAGGGCACGTGGACCTCATGCACCTACGATGCCCGACTTCAAATAAAAAAAAAAAATTGTTTATTTTTTTTATTATTCCTTTTAAAATTTCTCTTATTTTATAAATTTTTTATTTTTAATTTCTTTAAATTGCGTTTTTTTTTTTATATATAGATCGTATAAAAATTTGTTAAAAAAAAAATGTTAATTATAAAAAATATATATATAATTATATAATAATAATAAGGTTATAAAAAAAATATATAAGTTTGGAGTCCATGGGGTTTGAACCCATTACCACCCACCAAGCCCAAGCCTTAAGAAATGACCAAACACCAATGCGCCACACATATTGCTTTTACAAAATAAATTCATATGTATATAAATTAATTATCAATAGTAACAAAGTACTATCCCGCAGTATAATCTCCAATTATCCAAGTTAACCAAGCACTGAGTTCCATGCCCTCAACCATCGAGCTAAGCGCCAAGTCCTTCCATTCCATTCCACCAGTCAAAGGGAACACACCAAGCCCGCAAGGGAGAATTTTGTGCACAACGTATTAACATTATAAAATTTTGATGTTAATAATGGGTTTGAAACCTATTATTATTAATCAAATATATATATCCCCGTGATTAATGAATATAATAGTGTAACTTTATAATTTACAGGTTAAAAGTCCTTGTAGAGTAGCGGGAGTTTGATGTAAGTTATGGGAAATAGTCAGGGTAGAATAGGGATATAATAGAAAGCACCATATAAGGGATCTAATGCACTGTGGCGAGTATGGTACAGTTCTAGTGTAACTACCATGGAGAGGGTCAATACTTTTCTTAGGCGAAGACATCAAGATTAGACACTTTAGCTCTAACCTAGCCACCTCCTCTAAAGAGGTTAATGTCTATTTACAAACAATTAAAAAAAAACTTACACCTAACCCTGTCTTCTAGTCTAAGTTACGCAAATGAGAAATGTCCTTGAACTCACCCTGACAACTTTTGTTAATGCAGATTAAATTACAGGATGGTTAGGACTTGAGGAAATCGAGGCAAAGGGGCATCGTCACAGGGACCGCCAGCGCCGCTACCACCATCGCCTGAACTAGCTCTCATACTATGCTCTTTGGAGGCCATAAATGAGACTTTAAAGGGGCGTCAACCAACATGGATCAAAGTGGAACACCCACCATCTGGAACGGGTAATCCAGAAGCGTCGAGGGATTCAGGAGGAGGACCTCCACCTGAAGACATCACTAGAGAACTGTAAAAGATCAAACTTCCGGAGTTTGCCGGGGGTCGTGCCAGTGAACGTGTAGAGGCATGGTTGGAAGGCATGACAAGGTGTTTTTCCTTAAGAGACTATGCGTCCACTTCAAAGGAGAAGTTAACAATTTTTCAGTTAAGATATATAGCCTTGAACTAGTGGGGCAACCTGGAAAGGCAACTGCATCTTACCCCGGACACCGTATCATGGGAACTTTTCAAGGAGAGGTTCCGAAGGAAATATCTTCCAGCTTACTATGAGGAACAATAGGTAGGAGCATTTCATGCTCTAGTACAGGGAAACAAAACCATAAAAGAATATGAGATCACATTTATGGAATTGGTCAAATATGTTTTATACATGGATAATGACCAACGACAGGCAGAACGCTTCATCTATGGGCTAAACCCTAAGATAAGGGATATAGTGTGGATGTGGAAACCATATTCAGTAGCGGAAGCTGCGGAAAATGCATGTTATGTAGAGGAACACATGAACTTAACTGGAGGTATGAGACTAACCTTTCCGCATCGTCCTGGATTTGTGGGAAAGGCCCCTAGGTCATTTCCTAGGGGAGGGGGATCAAGGACACCTCCATATGGTAATAGAGTCGCACCAAGGATAGTAGCCGTAGGGATTTCAATGGCGGCAAGTGCAGCATCCCACTCATCACCAATGATGCAGGCAGGTCCATGACCATCTCACGGAGCATCTAGTAGGGGCAGGGGTTCCAGGGGAAGGAACTCATTTCAGAGACAGTTACAGAACAATGCGCAGGTTCAATATCAAGTTACCTGTTGGGGATGTGGAGGACCCCATTACCAGCGTGACTGCCTAGAGTTACAATCAGGATTTGTGCATAGAGAAATAAAGTTCTCGATGGGAAGAACAAGTGGCAACCAATAGATTATGCAATAGTTAATAATCGCCAAGAAGAACATCAATCCATAGTGGTGGAGTCATCAAGTATGCTAAATCATACAAATTTTAAGATTTTATTTGATTCTGGTTCTACAGATAGTTTCATTTCACCATCTACATTAGAAAAGAGTGGGTTGGCAGCCTACGAGCATGATGACTTTAAACAAGTCGAGATGGCTTCGGGGGAAAAACAAGCGGTAGGACCTAACATTGATATTTGTATAGTAGACCTGGGAGTGTGTACTACCAGGTTGAAGGTATACATCACTGCTCTCGGGATGTCTGACCTAATCATTGGAATGAATTGGTTAGAAGCTCATCGAGCTTTGGTAGATTTTTTCACAAAAAGGGTTCTTTGTGTCGATGATGAAGGAAGACCAGTAGAGATCCAGGGTCTATGGAGAAAGGTGTCATTACGCTTTATCTCAACTATGAAGGTTAAGTGATTCTTGAGGCAAGGGTGTCGACTATATGTAGTGGAAGAAGTGAATGAAAGGAAGGGACCCTCCTTGGATCAGTACCCGGTATTGTCATAATTTAAGGATGTTTTCCCGAATGAGTTACCAGGGTTACCTCCTGAGAGGGAGCTTGATTTTACTATTGAGCTAAAACCTGGTGCAGAACCAATTTCCAAGACTACGTATCGGATGATAGCACTGGAACTTTGTGAGTTGCAAATGCAGTTGAAAGAGTTACTAGACTTAGCGCTAATAAGGCCCAGTGTCTCACCTTGGGGCACACCAGTAATTTTTGTGAAGAAGAAGGATGGTTCCTTACGAATGTGTATAGATTACAGGGACTTGAACCATGCTACATTGAAAAATAGGTACCCAATGCCACGAATAGATGACGTCTTTGATCAGATGAAAGGAGCAGTGGTATTCTCAAAGATTGATTTGCGATCAGGGTATCACCAGTTAAGGATTCAAGAAGGTGATATCCCAAAAACTGCCTTTCGAACTTGGTTTGGACATTATGAGTTTGTCGTAGTACCTTTTGTATTGACCAATGTGGCAGCAATATTCATGATCCTCATGAACAAAGTATTCTAGAAGTACTTAGATCGTTTTGTACAAGTCTTTTTAGATGACATCCTCATCTATTCCAAAAATGAAAGAGAGCATGAGGAACACTTACGAGTGGTGTTGTCCTGCCTTAGAGAGAACAAATTTTATGGGAAGTTGACGAAGTGTTCCTTCTTCCAGAGAGAAATCCACTATTTAGGTCATATCATTTCAGGTGAAGGAATCTCTGTGGACCCAGAAAAGGTAAAGGCCATTTTGGAGTGGCTAGTGTCGAAAAATGTCAATGAGGTGAGAAGCTTCATGGGGCTAGCAGGTTATTATCGGAGATTTGTGGAAGGATTCTCAAAAATAGCGAAACCCATCAGCACTTTGTAAGGATGATTTTAGGGGCTAAATTTTGCTTGTGGGCTAATTTTCCATGGTTTTTCCAAAAATGAGATTCATTATTTTAAAAATGATTCGCCCAAATTCTATAGGATAAAATTATTTTACCTTTAAAATCGCCAAAATTTTATAAAATATCTATATAATACTTATAAATTTGAATATTTTTACAAAAATATCGTCAAACATTTATAGTTGACATATGAAGGATTAGTAATATTCGCCAATGTTTCTACATTTTAAAATAAATCTCCATCCTTAAAATCATCCCTGCTTTGCAATGAAAGGGGGTCGGGTATAAATGGACAGAAGAATGTGATAGTGAATTCATCAAGATTAAGAGGTTACTAACTAGTGTGCCAATTCTACGAGTGACAGATATGGAAAAGGACTTCACAATCTGCATGGATACCTCAAATCAAGGGTTGGGGGCTTTGCTAATGCAATATGGAGGAGTGATAGCTTATGCGTCAAGGAAGTTGAAGAAACACGAAGAGATTTATGATACTCATGATTTAGAATTGGAAGCTATAATGCTAGCTCTGAAACTTTGGAGGCACTATCTTGTGGGGAGAAACTTTGAGCTCAAAATAGACCATCAAAGTTTAAAACATCTCCTCACTCAAAGGGATCTGAATTCCAGGAAAAGGTGATGGAGTGAGTTTATGAGTGAGTATGATTTTGTTATTTCATACATAAAGGGAAAGGAAAATGTGGTCGCAGATGCCTTGAGTAGGAGACCACGTGTCTTCTCCTTGGTACCCTTAAAAGTCAATCCGAGGGAACGTGTGTTGACGCAACTCGAAGGAGACAATTGGTATTTAAAGGTTACTTCAAACCTCCAGAGTGGGAGGCAATTAGATCCAAAGTATGAAGGATATAGTTTAGAAGCAGATGGACTGTTAAGATATAGGGGAAGGATGTACATCCGTGAAAATGGGGATATTCGAAGCATCATACTGAAGGAAGCCCATAGAGCACTTTATTGTGCACATCCGGGTGTGAAGAAGATGTACACAGACAAGAGGAAGCTTTTCTTCTAGGTAGGCATGAAGTGTGATGTAGTCCATTTTGTTGCCAAATGCCTAGAGTGTGAAGAAGTGAAATTCGACCACCAACACCCGGCAGGCCTCCTACAACCACATGATGTTCCTATGTCTAAGTGGGAAGTCATTTCTATGGATTTTGTTGTGGGGTTTCTGCTCACATCTCATAGACACAATGCCATTCTTGTGATAGTTGATAAGCTAAACAAGAGTGCTCATTTTATTCCAGTTAGAGACACTTACGATGTCACTGATGTGGCACGTGTGTTTGTAAGTGAGGTTATCCATTTGCACGGGATACCTAAGAAGATCATTTCAGATAGGGACTCCAGATTCACTTCTAGGTTTTGGACAAGTTTGTAGTCAGCGTTGGGGACTC